>OMNN01024035.1:19906-34825 GCA_900302755.1 Chromis chromis
GAGATAGAGGATGGAGGGATGGAGTGGAATTAATGGGATTTTGGATGTTTTCTCTTCATAATGCATCACGGTTTGCATGTGTCCATGCACTCGTGTCCCTGTGGGCAAATAGGTGAAGGATGTTGATATTGATTATTAAATACATTTCTGGGTGAATGATATAGTCTTTATTGATCGTAGGAGTCGATGTAGATAAAGCATCATGATAGGAAAACTGCCCTGGGAATAATCTGGAGTCTCTCAGCTGGAATGGTCACACAGTCAGCAGGTTTACTTTTTTTATTTTTTTCAAATTGTAGATAATATGTTCATTTGCGAAATTCATTTGCCTCACACTGAGAGTTAATTCAACATGGCTGCTGTGACAGTGCCGTTCTCGCTGTTGCGCTAATGTGATACCAGGTTTGTGCTCAAGCTGTTCTAAGTGAATTCATGTGTGGTGTTTGACTACAGGCTGAGACAGCGGTTGGAGCGGAGCAGCCATCCAGGCGGAGGAGATGAAGACTCCATGTTGTGGTCTCTGTATTAGCACTCAAATTAATTAGGCCACCCTCAATAAGCCTTCCTCCTCCCCGACGGTACCATGGTAATCACCTTTCCCTTTGGAAAAATTCGAATCAACGCCCACTGCACTTCTTTTGTGTTTTCGTCTCTTAAATCTCCTAAATCCCCTTTTCTCCACCTGCTGCTTCAGTCATATTCCCTCCTCCTCCACCCAACTTTCTCTCATGCTCCCTTCACCCTCACTTCACTTCCCTTTGTTTGCAAACTCTCTCAAAATTTCTCTTTTTTTTTTTGTTCGTCTCTTTCTCCTTTATTGCCAAGATGCCACAAGCGGCTCTCTGTCGGATCCAAGAAGATGGTCCAGCAGCAGATTATAAGCAGTGAAATCTCTTTGGTCTCAGTCAGCGTTGCACTGATTCCAGCTTTACAGGTGAGATGGTGTCGTTCAAAGCCAATCCCTTGCTCCCTCACCCTTACCTCCCCCCCCTTTTTACTCCCCTCTCCCTCATCCCCACTGTGTCTGTTGTGACATGATAGAAGAACGTGTGAGAATTGGGAATAGAGGGCATGGAGTTGTGATGAGTGAGGATTTGAGAGCAGTGAAGGGTTGACTTAAGGGAATAAAATCCCATCCCCCTGACTACCACGAAAAGCCATTAATTTGTGTAAGAGGACTTACAAGCCCCACACGACTGTCAGCCCTTTGTGATAGACAGATAATTATATTCTTTATACTGCTCAACATCCCTCAAGTGAGTCTGCTTGGTCTGTCCTTTTAATGATTTTACAACACCTTTCCTTTTTGTCTGAGGCTCTGTTTTAAATGCGACATGTGCTTTTTTAGTCAAAATCCTCTTTGAAAGATTTCAGATTTGTTGCATTTGTCAGGAAGTCTCCCTGTGCTCACACACACACACACACAAATACACTAATTAAAGCAATTTTATATGTGAGAAAAAACAATACAAGTAGAATATTGAACTTCCTAAATAAGAAAACATCTGTGACTACAATCTAATTTGCAGTTTATTCCAAAGGAGAGATGTTGCAAACCAGTTCAGAGCTGGTATAGCAGATTTTAAAGCTGACCTAGTGACCTGTAGTGTCATGGTTGTCCACTTTGAACTACATCCAATTAACTGTGAAACATCTCAGCAACATTAAAAGCGCAATAAAAAAGCAGTAAAGTGCAGCGTTATGTGCACATGTAGTCAAACAGTGAGGGGTATAAATATGTTAGATATATAATAATAATCTAACCTTTATTGATCCCCTTGGGGAAATTCCTTCTCTGGATTTGACCCATCCTATTCATAGTTAACCTTAACTATACATACTAGGAGCAGTGAGCTGCCGCGGTGCAGGGGCAGGGGAGCAGTCAGGGGTTAAGGGCCTTGCTCAAGGACCCACAGTGGTGGTGACTGGGTCAAGCGGTCGCTCTCACTTTCCCACATCAACCTCTTGCCAGTCCGGGGGCTCGAACCGGCGACCCACTAGTTACAAGTTCACTTCACAAACCACTTCCCCTATATATCTGTATATATACAGAATGTGCAGCAGCTACAGTGATATGAATGAATAATGCAAGTCGAGGTCACTATATCGAGATTAAATAGCTTGATATGAAAACATTTATACACTATAGCTTAGATAAGTACCATGAAAACAGTAGTATAAATATGAATATGCTATATGGCAGATATATACAGTAGTATAGATATGTTTTACTATGTAGGAGCAAAAATACTGTATACAGAGGCCTCCTGGATGTCAATACTGACCATTCAATCCTGTCATAGAGCGTATAGTGGTGAGCTAGTTTGACCTGCACTGACCTGAGAGTGATCCTTGATAGTCTAGAACAGGGGTAGCCAATCCTGGTCCTTGAGGGCCAGTATCCTGCATGTTTTAGATGCTTCCCTCTTCCAACACACCTGATTCAAATGATTAGTTCATCATCAAGCTCTGCAGAAGCCTGATAATGATCACATTTGAACCAGGTGTGTTGGAAGAGGGAAGCATCTAAAACATGCAGGATTGTGGCTCTCGAGGACCAGGCTTGGCTACCCCTGGTCTAGAAGGACTTTGATAGCAGCATGTACGTGCAGGATATCTTCAAAATCCAGTGAAACTAGTGTAACAGATTGAATACCATTTTTCCTCCACCAAAGTGAGAGTTGTGTTATGCTTCCAGTACCATTTGTTTGTCTGTCTATCAACAAGATTATGCAAAAACTACCAGGCTGAATTTCATGAATCTTGGAGGAGAGGTGGAGCTGCCAACAGAAGCACTCCTTTAATCATTAACACATAAGAACGCAATGCTTTGGGTTCAGCTCATTTTAAAATGTGTTTATTTTAACTGTCATTCCTATTTTCTGGACCCATATATATCTTTATATTCACTCTGACATATGCAACGCCCCTTTTTCTATGTCTCTTGGATTTTCAAAGCAGTTGGACTCTGTCATTTCAATACAAGGCTCCCTGCAACTGGAAAAACCTCTTAACTCTTTGCACTGCTTCAGCTCATCTTATCTTAAATCAACCTTTTCATGCTTTTAATATCCATGTACCTTCAATTTGTAGCTTATTAGCGCTTCAAATAATCAAACTGCTCCAGTAGCTCGTTAGTCAGATGTAATTAATGTAGCTTCATCTGGGTCTTTGTGACTGATTTTTCTTTCAGTAGCTGAGATCTGCAGCCATGGGGGTGGGAGAGGGTGAACGAGCTGTCTGTATTGGTGCATTTGTAGTGTTTGTTTTATAATGTTGTGTTAGTATATATTTTGGATTTGTGTTTTTCGGACCCCCTTGAAAATGAGATGCATCTCAATGGGCTATCCTTTCAGTTATTTCAAATTCCAACATTGTGAGACAGGTAGTGGCCTTGGAACCCTCTAAGTGCACTTCTGGTTTCTGTTTTGAAATGAGAAACAAGCTCTGCTGCGCTGTTAGAATCCAATTACAATTTTTTGTTTTTAAACGTAATTCTCAACATGCCTTTTTGTGGTACAATCTGCTGTCAAACCAAATCCTAAATTATTACAATGCTCTATTGTGTCTACTAGATTCCTATTGAGGGCACTGATTTGAGTAAAGACATCAAAGCTTTGTTTTATCGGAGTCTAGAATCAGCCATGAATTAATAAAAGAGGCCCAGACGTCAAAGACAGACTGTAATGTAGACAGAGAGCCTGGTTTGATGTACAGCAGATGGTGTATAAGATGGTATCATCTGCATAAACACAGACATTGCAATGTTTAAATTGTAATACATCATTATAACAAAGGTGAACTGGGACAGCAGCTTCAGACAAGAGGACACACCAGTCGGTCGCAAATGTAGCATAAACCAAAACAGATAAATGCATATGATGTTTTTTATATGCTAGAAGGCACATCATTAGAGAAATAAAGAGTCAGCACCATCCCAGAGCTTTTCCATCTTGAAACTGCAGCTTCCCTATGACACTCTCAAAAACACAGATTCGGATTTCTGGGGTTTCATAGAAAACAAAGCTAAAGAACCAAACCTTTCATCATGGAGGCTGGGACCTTCTTTAGCATTATTCTTCTTCAAAACTGGTCACATGAACATGTATGGCTAAATGACTAACAATACAACTTGCCATTGTTTAGCATAGAGTAATGGTATAGAGTTACATGTAAGTAATTGATGAGTTTTTAGGTGTTAAATGAACGACCAGGGAGAGAGAGATTTTAAAATGTGCCACCAAAAATCAGCTCTCAGCACACCAACCACACCTGCGACTGGAGGCCACCAAAAGCTGCAGTACTCGAGACAAAGGGAAAGACAGAATTGAAACCATAACCTTTAGATAATCAATTCTACTATTAATAATAAAAAACACAAGATTGCTACCTCATAGTAAAATACTATTAAAATAAACAGCAGTAAGTGCTCAGTCTGAAAGCAGGCAGCTACACTAAATTAATACATCTGCACCAGCTAACAGTCATTCACATTTATTAGCGTTCTACCAACCATAAAACTTATGGCAGACCCACTACATCAATAATTAAAAGACTGTGATACATCAGGATGCTTGCAGCTCTACTACCCAATCAATAAAAACATTACAATTAATATAAAACATAGTTAAAGATTAAAAACCACAAGTTTGGCTTATTGAAGCCGCAATGGAGAGAACACACAAAGCACCAAAGTCTGCAGCCTGCAGTCTCCACACCATGAGTCTACTGATTAGTTTGTGCCTCTCAGCGGATTAACTGTTGCCCCCCCCTGCTACATTTTTCATGTATCGAGTAAATAGCATCCATTCATCAGCTATACCTGCTCCATCCTGTGCAGGGTCACAGGGGGGTTGGAGTCGATCCCAGCTGACAGGTACATCCAGGTCGCCATCACAGGGCTAACACAAAGAGACAGACACACTCCTGCACAGGGCCAATTTAGAATCACCAATTAACCTGCCTAACCAAATCTTCTGAGTGTGGGAGGAACCCACCCAACATGCAAACTCCACATGGAAAGACCCCAGGCTGGGATTCGAACCCAGGACCTTCTAGATGTTTTGCAGGCTGAATCAGAAAAGTCATCAAAATATGGTGATGAGCAAAAAACCTACAGAGTGAAGCACTTTTCATCCCGTGAGCTTAGACAGCCACATTTAAAACATATAGGAGCAACTACCTGTGCAAGTAAAGCATGGATTCTCTCGATGTGCATCACAGTTGATTCCTGTCTTCAGTCTATTTTCCTTTGCCACTTAATTAACAAGTCCATGCTTCTGCTGACCCAAGTTTCATCCACTCAAGCACGATTAGACACAGCTACCCGTTCCTCCTTCGTAGAGCCTCCTCTCAGTATTTGGCTCTCCCTTTTCTTTCATTCTTTCATTTATCCGTCTCTCCACAGTCTAAGACCCCATCTCACGCCATCTCAGCGCTGCTTTGTGGCACCTGGCCTTTGTCGTTTCCTCTGTGAAATAGCTTTCACGCACACAGTGACTTCTCCAGAATATGAATGAAGCCGCTGCAAGGGGTCTTTTTTTTTTTTTTTTTTACCACCCGTGAATCATAACCCTTTACTATGATATGGCAATCACGCCACAAGCACATAAATACACACAGCCACACACACATATATATGCAAAAAAAAACACAAAATATGGCTCTCCTTGCAGCATATCATGTACTGGGAGTCTCCTCCTCACAGCAGTAAATAAATAATGAGAACACTGTTAAAATTCTGCCAGTATTCCATGGCTCTGCTGCTATCAGCCCTCTGCCTCCCTCTGAAGAAAACGAAGGCCTCCGCGGAAAGAAACACTGTTTTTCTTTTGTTTTTTACATGTTTCCATTCCTTCTGCTTTAATCTCCCCCCAGTTCATTCCTCTCTCTTGCTCCTTCTTCCTTTTTACTCCCCTTGACAAACTTCTCCGTTGATTCTCAAACGCTGCCACTGCTGCCTTTCTTTTTTACTCATGTATGCATAATATTTCCCATTAACATTTTTTACAAGACCAAAAGCTCACAATTCATCCCTCTTGTGCATTTTGGTGATGCAGAACCAATCAAATGCTTTTCAGCAGGGTTGAGTTGAGACATGCAGCGGTACAGCGATGTCAGGACAAAGGTAAGAGATCAGCGGGGAAATAGGAGGGCGGTGACCTGAAGGCTACCTGCCCTTTGTTCAGGTGGGGAAGTAAAAAGCAGAAGCGGATGATGTGAAATGACAAGCGTTTGGTATTTAAGCTGGAAACGGATCGTGACGTGAGCTACGGGGCAGATCTGCCAGTTTAAATGTGATGATCTCCACGTTCCCCCGTCTAGTGGAATGGGCAGTTGATATTAAAGAGTACGATAACACAACACGCTGACCTTTAGTGTTGAGATGAAGATCAAAAGCAGACAGATTGGGGCTGAGTAATGCACGAGTGATAACAAGACAATGAGATGTCTGTGTATGTGTGAGTAACTGTTAAGTATATTGTGTGTGTGGGGGGGAAAGAATTCAGTATTAGTGCCTGTGCAGCATTGTGAGCCGGGCTAAAATACATGTAAGCCTGTTGAACCAGACACAGCCACCATGAAATCCTGTTTCAGACTGGCTTACAGCAAATATCACAAAAGGCGAGGTTGTGTGTGTGTGTGTGTGTGTTTGTGTGTGTGTGTGTGTTTGTGTGCAGATAAACACAAACTCCAGCACTTGATGCTTGCAAATGCTGTTGTTTTGTTCATGGCAGCTGATAAATGACCATGTAGGAGAGAAAGTTCAAGCGCATAAAGATGAAAACGAGGTCAAACATTACAGTATAGAAAGGTCAACCATGAGTCACAGTAAATAAAAATCCCTCCTCGCATGTTGGTATCAGCGACTCTAATCCTTTCTGTCCCGTGGACCGTCTCACTTCTGCAGCCCAGAGGTATTTGGCAGTGGCACTGCAGCAAAATGTGCCAGTAAAGCCTTTTCCTAAATAGAAAATTAGCCAGAGTGGTGGTTCTGAGTGGCGAGCGTAGAGTTGCACAGAGAGAACAAGGGAGAGGAATTTCACTCACAAATATCTCCCAGGCTGGGCAGATACTTAAAATGAAATGTCTCCATATGCCTCCGCCTCATCCTCCCTCAGCAGGTCATCCTGATTACTGCAGAAAACCGTCGTTCCAGCCCATCTCCGCTTCACCACTGCTCTCCCACACAGTCATTTGCATTTCCCTCTCTTGGCTCTCCTCCACATCTTTCAATTCCTCCTGTCACACCTGTTATTCACTTGTTTTTCTTCCTTTTCCCTCCCTGTTTCTTTCCCCTCCTTCTTCGTGGCAGCACAGAGCCTCATCTGAATGCACGGCCAGTCATCAGCTCTCCACCTGCTTTGGGCATTTTTTACTGCTATGAAAAAGTACAATCACCCCTTTTTATTTCTGACATGTCCCACAACAATACAAGGTGACATGGCATTTCTTAAATGTCACAAGATGAATAAACATATTGCCTGCTTGTCTTGATCATGCAGTGTGTGAAAACCTTGATTTCTCATTCACTTTTATGTGGCTTTGCTTGTTATCTCGTCCTGTCCTGCTCCAGCAGAACGCAGAGACTTTCCAGTGCTTGCTCTCTTGCCTGCAGACAAGCAGAGAGGGAGAGGTAGGGGAGAGCAGAGAGTGAGGAGGAGGGAGAGGGTATAGCAAATGAGGTGTGGGTAAAAATTATGGGGGGACTAGAAAAGAGAGCAGTAGCCCAGCCCTGGATATGGAGAGAAAGAGGGTGGGGGAGAGGCAGAGAGAAAGAGAGAGATCATACAGTGTAAAATCCAGAAGATTCAGATTCAGTAGTAGTGCAGCGTGCAGATCAGTAAAAGCTCCATCACCGCTGGGGAACAGCCGCCTTTTGTGTTCCCCCCCACCCTCCCCACTGCAGTGGGGGAGTGCATTTGCCGTCGTGCCCAGGGGGAGAAGCCAAGAAGTATCCTCCAATCAGCCGTTAGTGATTTCCCTCATCTTGTGAGGCTGCTGATGGTGATTTATCACTGACCTGAGACAGGCGCTGCACTCTGCTCAGCACTCCAACCACCTGGAATACTCACCATGGTTTTTATTTCTTTTCTCACATTTGAACACCCTCCTGTGGATATTTCAAGCAGAATGACCAGAGGACAAAAGGAGGATTAAAGTGGACTTATACTGGCTGCCATTCTTGATGATTTTTCCTCCTGCTGCAGACTGAAGATGGACTAACTTTTGCACGTGCATCCGTGCCATCTGAGGACATCTTTATATACTCTAATAGGAAGGCTTTGTTTGTCATGTCATGCCACGTTTTATTCTGAGAGCATGGGAAGCAGGGGATCGTCCTAGATACTCGGCTGCAACAATCATGTAGCTCTGACACTCAGGCAGATAGAGGTGAACAGGAGATGGAGCGAGCTGACAGCAGTAGCAGCACACCTGCCTGCTGAACATGTCTGACACTCCACTGTAGCTTGATTGGCTGTCTGCTCTCGAGAGTTTCACTATCAGGTTGCTTTTTCTCCAAGTTATCATGCTCCTTATTGAGTACAGATAGTTTCCCTGTGTGCACGAGGGCGTGTGTGTGTGAGGCGCCAGAGTTTTGGATTACACACCCTCTGGAAAGGATACAGGTGTAGTGGAGCCTTGAATGAGGATTAGCAGCTCTAACACCTTGTCGCCGGCAGCACACGGGGCGATGGACCTTTCAGACAAGACTCTCAAGCTCCGACCGCTCGCCGGAGGATTAAAGATAAAGCTTTAACGACATGATGAGACTCAGAGGGCGAGGACACAGCGGAGAAAGTTACATTTAGATTCTAATTCAGGTTATCCTTGAAGGCTGCAGGCTGAGGCTGATATTAGAGTGAGTGGGAGTTACAAATAAATAGACTGGGGCCATTTATAATAGCTTGGCAAGGACAAATAATAAAGCATGAGGGAATGTTTTTAAGAGACGGTAAATATGTATATGTGTAGGTTTATTTAAAAAATAACCTGGCCGTGTAAATGAAACGCTGATGTGATAAACAATCTTGAGCTCTCCAATAAGCACAAAATCCCAATTCATCCTTGAGTTGGTTTTTATTTTCATTTCTCCACACAGTCAAGATAGAGTCTTGTCTGATCTCTGCTTAAGAGGTCACTAATTTAATTAGAATCCATCATTCAGTCTCATTTTAAAGCAATTAGCCAGAGTGCTGAGAGTTCCACAGCCCGAGAACCTATCATGGCATCTGACAGCAGATCAGATAAAAGCTGTGATTCACTGTAAAGCTTCACTTTCTGTAAGTTATATTTAGTTTGGAGAGGCTGTATTAAAAATGACTCCTCCCCTGGTGGCAGTTCTGCCTACGGCTACAGGAAATTTTGTAAAGCTTGTAACAGAAAGAACCGTGTGCTGTTTCCCGTCTTGATGCGTCTGCAGGTGTGCACATTTTCCAGGCTGGTGTCCCTGGCATTCAGCTTATCTTAGCTTCACAGCAAGGGGTTTGCGCATCCTGGCTAAGGGTGTAATGGGCACCACCTTACACCACCCAACCTCTCCCTCTTCTCCACTTTAACGGATTTCAATAGAGGTAAATTAGGAAGCAGCTCTTAAAACATGCATTGATTTTCAAGTGGAGGAGCAGAGCTGGTGAAGAGGGGCCTGACAGAGGCAAAGTTATCTCAGCAGCCACACTCGACAGTCCTTCAGCAAACCTGGAAAGCAGAGAGACACTGGTGGGTGGGAAGCTCGGTGTGGGAGTGAGGAAAGCGGGAGGAAAAACAGGACTGAGGCGAGTTCTTTGATAGTTGCATTGTTTGTATCTAACTTGTTCAAAGAGCATCGCTGAAAATGTGCTGTTTGGAGGTTTGGTGCTGCGAGTGAATAAACTCAGGAACAGCGTGGGGGAGTTCAGCCAGAGTTCTACTGGGAAAACCTGCTCTGTACTGCAGTTTTCGACATTAAAGAACCAATGTAGCTCGGGTACGGCGAAGTATTCTCTGTGATCATTTTTGACAAGTCATTGGATAGTTGACTGAAACAACTGCCTGATCTATTTAGTGAAGAAAAAAACCCAGCAGGACTCTTCCAACACGTCTCTTCTACAGATCCTCCTCGTTAAAACCGTGCAAAGATAAAGATTAACGGGACGCTGGATGATCTGCAACAAGCACACAAACTTAAAACAAGCTGAATTTTTTTTGCCCACAATGGAGACAGAAGCAAACACGTGGGCTCGCTGCTCTGAAACTCTCTCCACAATTAAATTTACTCTGGATTATAACACTTGAATTGTAAACACAGCACAAGGAAAGAGACGCAGCCAATTAAACTGTGCTCTCCCCAGGAAGGTGTGTGTGCTGTGTGCTGCTCTGAGGAGGACTCAGTGTTATATGCCACAACCCCGCGAATGAGGGTGGGGCTCTCCCACTGCCACAGACAAAGACCGCACAAAGAATCCAGCTGTGAGAGCTGGTCATCCTGGGGCAGCTGTTGGACCTGCACAGTCCGGCACCGAGTCAAAAGTCACAATGGGGTGCAACATGTGTGTGGTTCAAAAGCCCGAAGACCAGTACAGGGTCATGTTCCAGGTGAGCGCTCTGTCTCCTCTGTCTGTCTGCCTGACACACTCAAGTTTCTTTCTTCAAGTCTTCCAGTATTCTTTCATGAGCTCCCTTTCAATTCAATACTCTTTGTTATTTCTTCTTAACTTGGCCCTTTCTTACAGTGACGCTGCTGGATGAATGACAGTTCTCATGCTAATGTTTCATCATCATCTCTTTTAACCAAACCGCATATTAAATGACTAATAACCAGTTTTGAATCCCAAATAAATGTCGCATAAATGAGCCTGTTGTCGCTGAGATGGAACTAAAATGAACAGGTAATTTATGAATAAGTCAAACTAAAACATTATGCAACCACATTATGTAATTAGAAACACAATAACAACATTACAACCATTTATTTGCATTGATGGAAATGTCAGGGATCAAGTGTAAATCAAAGTAAACCACTGGCACCACATTATGTAATTAGAAACATAATAACGTTACACGGAACAATTAATAAAGTTAATTAGTTGACTGATTTGATACAAGCTCCAGATCACATCTAACCTCTGTGAAAAGCCACCTTTTTTGGATTTGTTTACATTTTAGTGTGTTTTTTTGCGTGTATAAATTAACCTATAGGCTAGTGTCATTCTAGCAGGGCTGTCAATTGCTGTTGGAAGAGTCGTTCGGTGACAGTAACACTGATAATTATAATAACGATGCTTCACAGTGATTATGGTGATATGATCAGAGAGAGCAGAGCAGCGCTGTATGACACAGAGAGAGACGATTGGCGCCGAGGAAGTCGACTTGTGGTGCAGAGCCACAGAGGCAGAAGGATGGATGGGTTGTTAAACTGGGCTAAAGCGTTATGAGAGAGAGGGGTTGCCACGGTTACAGCCTCAGCACCACCTGCCAACTGGGACCACAGACTGGATGTGAGTAAGCTCATCTGGTCCGCCCTAAGGAAGCTCCTCCTCGGCAACTCCGTGATGTATAGGGCGACCGAAATAAGTCCCATGCTTACTAAGCATGAAAAATGCCGGGCACCCATGGGAATGCAGCGCAACACTTTTAGTATCTGTGGCACCAGCAGGGTCTCTGTTGCATGTTGGAGCTCGGGTCTGGGCCAGTTTACTGAGCTGCATCTGGTGCCAGAGGCGATGCCAAGAGAGAGGAAAACAGGAATCGAGGCCAAATAGAGGCCCGGTAATGAGTCGAAGAGGGAGTCAGAATGGGCAAATGAAAGAGGGAAGGGAAAGCCAGAACGTTTTTCTTTCTTTCAGTCAGTTTTTTTTCTTCCTGTTGCTCGTCCTTAGATGTCATAAGTAATGGATTTTGAGCGCTTCGTGGAGCAGGGGTGCATATGAAGGCTTGAGTGACTTCACAAATCCCCTGGGTGTTAAAGAGCACGGTGGGGTGCTCAGTCTGGCATGTGATCATAAAACCAGAGCGGGACCGGCTCATTCCGCAATCAGTGACCTTATCTAACAGGATTCGGCAGTAATGACACTGACCACATGCAGGTCAGCGTCCTTGAAAGTGGAAATCAAATAATTTGATCTGCTGAGGTCACCTGTGCAGTCGAGAAGACTTTTCATCCCAGAGCACTTTCAGCTCAGCGAGACGCCTGCATGTGGTTTCCAGACGGGTGTGGCGATGAGCGGAGCGAGCAGTGACAGTCGGGAGACGTGTTGTATGATGTGGAGCGTGCAGAGGAGTTGTCATGTTGTAGGCAAAGCTGTTGTGTAAATGGTGGTTGTGTAAAGAGAGCAGATACTTTGGGGTGGTGGAGCAGCGAGACTACATATATTGCGGTGTGGTAAAGCTGAAACAACATTGCAGGAGCATGAGGGAAGAGAACAAATGCAGGTGGAATAATCACAGCAGGGCCAGAGCTGTCGGCTTTGAGAGGCTGAGTAGTAGGCTACAAGTGAAATGAGAATATCCTAAACAGTAAAATCAACAGAGTGGTGATGACATGCTGCTTTTTTCAATCTCAGTTATTACATTACAGACACAGATGGCTGATTAATCCAAACATCATGCCAAGCCAAAAAAAAGAGGTATACGATATCTAATAATTGAAAAAAATCATCATAAAAGAGAATCATAATGACATTTCCCCCCACATTTCATGCATTTCCACGCTACATATTCTCCCTTTAGAGGTTTTCTGCTCTGAGCTGTTTTTCTTAACTAACGTGTATAATTACACCTTCAAATGAGATGCAGCCTACTGAGTAATTTGTCTGTCTTTAGACAATAAATACAGCATTAAACAGCTTACAGCCACACCGTGCTGTAAAAACCGGGCTGTTAATTTTGACTATATCAAAACACTTGCTTCTCTTGCCAAAGGAATAAAACTCATGCATTATACATCGGGCCTCTGCTACACATACGCTGGTGCTTTGGTACACACCCATTGGCATGTTTCTAATCAATATAGCCTCCTATAGCCCCCAGTAAGAAAAGCATATTGTTATTCAGCTGATGAATCACAGACCTATGTGCATGAACCATTTCTGAGCTGGATATTGCGTTTCACATAGCCTACATTTTCACAGCGTACCTGACCCACACATAGAGGAAACCTGTGCAACCCCCCCTGCAGCCGCTCCCTTCTTCTTCTTTTTTTTCTCCCCTCTCACTGTAAAGCAGCGGGCTGTTTCCATGGCAACCGGCGTCATTAAACAAACCTAATGTGCCTTCATTCACAGTGACAAGAAGAAACATGCTGACATTCACAACATCAGAATCAATAACGACCGGCGTTCGCACCCAGGGCTTGTTCTCGTGTGTGTGTGAATGACAGAGATGCCCACATGTGAGAGGAAAACAGACAGAATAATGTGATGTAATACCAAAAAAATTAAAAATAAATCCAAAGGGAATTATGCAGTGGAGGGCTGTTGTGTTAGATTGCACTGAAATGTGAATTATTCTATTAATTTCATTGCTAACTCTTTAATCTAACCCCCTATTTAGCATATACGAGCACTGGTTAAGCCTATAATACATTAATTACAACACATTACAATGTAGTTACAGTCAGCTATAGGGACAGGTCCTGAGTAATGTGCAGTCTTTTAATGATTCTAGCTTCTCCTATGGGCCTGTTCAAATATAATTGCAGCTGTGTATTATATTGCCATTATCTGTTTATACACCAGCATCCAGTTAAAGACATTTTTTATTCACTTACAACTACATTAGAGCATGTCTGAACTCATTTATAAAATGTTAATAGCAAGCTTAGAAATGCTAAATGCCAAGTGTCAACAGTTAAGGCTGGTTAATTGGATCAGCTGACAGACTGTTACCTTTTGGAGTCGCATGTGTGTGTCTGTGCTCAAATGCATGCATCTGGATGACATGGAGATGGGACAAAAGGGCTGCTGATGTGGAAGATGTCAGTCTCATCACTAATTTAATAACTCTAGAGCAGGGGTGCCCAATCCTGGTCCTTGAGGGCCACAATCCTGCATGTTTTAGATGATTCCCCTCTTCCAACACACCTGATTCAAATGATCAGCTCATCATCAAGCTCTGCAGAAGCCTGATAACGATCCTGATCATTTGAATCAGGTATGTTACATGCATGTTGGGTCAGGGTGTGTCAGCTCATGTCGAGTCCCGTTGCTGAGAACTGATGGGTCCCGTCAAAATGTGCTGAATCACTAATTTACACCAAATTAATTTATGGATTCCTCTCTCGCTTGTGTCCTCTAGTGGTATGATCTATTCTTTACTATCAAGACTTCTACCACTCTGATGTCCAACCTGTCTTATTCTTACTTATTTAGTTTCCACTCTTTGCTTTCTCTGTGTGTGTTTGTTTGTTTGTTTCTTCTTTTGCTGTTGTTTCTTTCATCTAACACTCTCATAATAACACTGCCTGTCTATACCCTGCCCTGTTCGTCTTGTTTCGTTCTGTCTATCCTTTGTCTCCCCCCCAATTCACTAATTCACTGAGGTGTAGCACTGCCCTCTCTGGCGCAAGATAGGAAGACCCAATAAAGGATACCAGCTCAGTTTCCAGGGAGGGTTGGTGATGGTCACACGAATGCACTAAATATCAAAATATTTAGCTGCAAGACAAAACATGCATCAATCTAATTTAAAGTTGACACCATTTCATGGTGTTAAACAATGAGAATAAATGCAGACAAGGAAAAAGAAAAAGATCAGAGAAACATCTTCGCAACTTCACTGAACTGCTTCCATCAGCCTCTGGAACCTCCATAATCCTCCGTCACTACCTTTGGAACCTCTAGAAACCTCCTTCATTACCTCTGGAACCTCCATAACCCTCCGTCACTACCTCTGGAACCTCCATAATCCTCCATCACTACCTCTGGAACCTCCATAACCCTC
>OMNN01024036.1:0-37040 GCA_900302755.1 Chromis chromis
GTTATGATTTAATTTCCCTCTGAATTTGTGCACTTAAGCATACTTCATGTGTACATATCATATTGATAATAAAATGTATGTATTTATTTATATTTATTTAGTCACATAAATTTGTGTTTAAAAAAAAATAAATTTCTGTAGAGTTTTCTCAGGTAAATTCACATCAGAAATAACATTGCAGGATCTGAGCCTTAATATTTAAACTTCTTGAAACATATTTCTCTACTGGGAAGCACTTTAGCTTCACAACTGTAGTTTTAAATGTGCCATAAAAATAACTATTTTTTTGTCTTGACTCAATATATAAGTGCAGAATGATGGTAAAACTACGTGGACATTAAAATAATATAAAAACTACACAGGTTACTAGGGTATAAGTGGCTAAGGAGACTACAGTCCCTCCTAGCGCCCTTCGAAGTTCCCTACATTCTTCCAGGAACCTCCTAAAGACTCCCGAGTGCAAACAAGACCTCAGTGCGCAGCTGCCCACCCAACATGGTTTGATGCTCGGATAGTGGATACAGCAGCATCCGGCAAAAACTAAAGTGGAACACCGGGAATACTTTTCTCTTCGCCTGCTGATGCTCTCCGTGTGTTTCGCCCTAGACACCGGGTAAGTTCCCCTGTGAGTGTGCAGCCCGGTCGGACCAGAAACCACAGACTAACCGCTGTTGTTTAGCCAGCTGTTTTGGTCAGCGAGGTTAGCTGGCTAGCAGCGGCAGCCAGCTAACGTGAACTTAGCTAGCTTGGTGAGTGGGGGCTAAAACCTCAGCGCTGCGGTGTTTCGCTGGGTAAAAGAAGCTAATATTGTAGAGTTTGGAGCTCTCGTGGATGAGGGGGGGAGCTTGTCTTGGTTGTGTGAGGGTTCAGGTTGTGTTCTAGTGTTGCTAGCTCGGTAGGGTCAGCTGTGATTTGACATAAGGCCGAAGCTATAAGGATAACGTCATCTGTGGTCGTTAACGCACACGAAAACACACAACAGCCTCAAACTAACACCGAAAACTCAACAACAACCCTCTGAATTTAACACACAGGAGAGCTTGTGGTTAGTTTTAGCTGTTTGCTGTGTTAACTAGTGCGAATAAACAGTGCAACAGTCGCAGTAAGAGTCATGTTAGTTCGCTTTAAACATGTCTGATTCAAGCAAAACTATATCAGGAGCATTAAAGCATTCCTGTGAAATGTGTTAGCAGACTGAAACTTAGAGCTGCAACAGTTAATTGATTAGTTGCCAACTATTAAATTAGTCAGATAATCAATTAATCAGTCAAGTTTTTTGCCTCCTAGGACACAAGACATTTGAGGCTGTTATCTTGGCACATTTGTATAGACCAAACAACCATACAAGTCTAATATCAGTGTCATGTGCAACTTTTTGTCCCACATCATAGCTTATCAGTCTGTAACAGCTTAATGAAACCCATAACTGATGATTATTTCCATTTTTTTGACTACTCGGTTAGTTGTTCAATCTTTAAAATGTCAACCAGTGTTTCCCAAAACCCAAATGATGTCCTTAAATGTCTTATTTTGTCCAGAAGTGAAAGATTGTCAGTTTACTGTAATAGGGGAGGAAAGAAACTAGAAAATATTCACATTTAAGAAGCTGGAAACAGAGAATTTAGCACTCTCATCACTCATAATATACCCAGCAATAGTATAAATGCAGCTAGTGATATTGTACTAAATTCTCTACAAAAGATTGGACATCACTCTTCCTGAAGGGCTCGAGGGACATTTTGGGGGACAGGGTCGTGTTGTCGGACATCCAGAGCCGTCTGAAGCGATTTCTCAGGTGACAAATGGTGGCGTTTTAGACATTCAAGTGTCCGGCGACAACTATAATTGAAATGCCAGCATCCATCTTTCCCTTTTCGTCTGTGGCATTGTGTAGTTTGAATTAAGCTGCATTTTTAAGGTGGCCTTTTATAGTCCAAGGATAGTTTCTGTACTGGTCACGTTGTTCGATCAGTGTCCTTAAAACCACACCTGACCAGGGTGTGGATTAACTCAGTTGTGGAGAGTTTGTCACTAGAAACAATAGATAGCAGTCAGAAAATAGGCTTGTTAAGTTTATGTTTTTGTTCAGTATTTGACGGCTAATTTAACAATTGACAGCTGAGTGGATAATTTATTCATTGCTGCAGCTCTACATCCTATTTAATTCAGCTCTTTTAATGTATTTGCTGCTTCTAAAGAATGCGTCTACCATGCCTCCTTTCTCCTTGCACTTGAAGACCTCTCATCCAAGAGACCTGAATTTCTGATAGTTGCTGACACCTTGGCTCATTGTTCCCTTCATTTGTTTAACACTTATAATAATGCTTATCTTTTAATGTTCTATTCTGCTGTCTCTTTTGACCTCCTGAATCCACTTTCTGAAGCCAAATATTCTGACATGACTGTTCATTTTAAAGCTTCTGGTAGAGACGGTGTAGTACGGAGCTCCTATAGCACTTCAGTAATGTGGAAGATATTCTGAATATCACATGAAACAACTGGTTAGAATAACTGCGACCTTCATCAAGTACAAATAAACATTTCACTGATGCCTTATTCTAAGACAAATTAGCATTTTTTTGTAGTTCAAAAGAAGAGGAATCACTTATTTATGCAAAAATATGGAAAGATTTTTAATACAGCGTGCATATGGGCTGGTTACTAAGCTCTATGTCATTAGTTTGTTGTGAAAGTGTTTCTCTCACGAGCATTAGCGAACTAATCCTCTTCTTATAGCTTCTCAGAAACATATGAACGTGACCGGGCGCTCTCGAGCCAAATACTTGTTTAAAAACACAAGTGGAAAGTGGAAAGCAAAGGAGTGTGGTTAACAGTCGTACTGCAAAGGCTTTTTGGTGCTCTAATATGAAGCATTGGGTCGCATAATTAGAGCTATTGAAACTCTAGCTAATGCTGTAACTTAGGCTGTGACTGAGGAATGAACCGAGTTAGAAAGAAGCTTCAGAGTTGCTGCAACTTTCTGTCCGTAATCATAATATAAACTCGCCTTACTGGTTGTTTTGGCTGGTGGTAGTATTAGATAGCAGGTCTAACATACTATTATATGTTTTATTTTGAAAGGTCTTTTTTGTTCGTCCCTAATGCCAGCCCTACTTGAAAACGAATGTGATGAATGGCAGTTTAAATGACGTGAAAGAAATGATTATTAAATGATTTTGTCTGGACTTTTCTCTTCTCAGAGTCTTGTGGAGGCGGCCAGGTGACCTCATCGCTGACAGAAACAAGGAACCACAAACACAGAGCTCATCTCTGTAAGTATCTGCAACACACAAACCCACCAAAACACACACTCGCACCCCAATCTAATATGCAAGTCACGCAGAACACACACCCGCCGCCATCGAGGATGCTTCACGCACCATTTGGCGCAAGATTAACTTGTCTATATTTGAGTGTAAAGCTAATTACAGTGTGTTACCTGTGTTTTGCTGATAGCTTTTAGAGATTAGCAGCACCAAACCTTTTCATCGCCTGAAGCTATGCTTTTCACTCTTCATGCCTCTTCATACTTCATCTCTGCATGTTTCTGTAAGTGCTTGTATCCCTCTGAAAAGGCCACTAGGGGTCACTCTTATGCTTGTTAATCCCCAAATCAGCCCTTTAGTCCACAATGTACTGAGGATTTCCTGTGGGACGTCCTGTGAGATTTAATGTTTAAAAAAAGAAAGAACTACTTTAGCACGTAGGCATTACTTGCTGACTTATAATTGCATTCATTAAGGCAAAATTACAACAGAAATCTTGAAGTACAGATGATAAATGTGCATGTGGTATATCTAAATAACTATAACAGTCATGTGAGGTATCAGGATACATGGCATTGTGTGAAACTGAATATTACATATATAATATTTGTAATGCTACTGACGACTGAGAGTCCTTTCTGCTGTGTAATGACACTGAAGAAAATCGCACTCGACTGGTGACACCTTTATTTTGAGACTACTCTGCAGGGCCAACTGGGTGCTGAAGGTGTTTATATACAGCAGTTTATATGAGCATGATGTATTCTTTATAAACCATGTATTAAATCAAGTCTTACTAGGACATGATATTTGTGGCCGAAGGTTCACATGATTAATATGTTTGGTCTTGAAGCCACTGTGTTGTTCCATGTACACTACATCAATGGTTTGTTTAATATGCTCTTTAAATGCAGTAGTTATTCAAATGCTGTTAAACAAAATGCCGCAGTGTTGTGATTTGTAGCTTTTCCTTACACGACGAGCGTCAGAGCAGCTATCTCTTTACTTTCTGCAGTTTTAAAAGAAGCTGTAACCACGAAGGGAGCCAACACTCTCAAATCTCCTTCCCCATTGAACCTCTTTAACCTTTTTCTCAAAGGTTTTTCCACTTTCCTCCCTCCCCGTCACCATCGTATCACCGTCTGCTTGCTATATCTACACCCCCCTAACTCCTTAATGTCTCTGAATCCCTCCATCCTGGCCTCCCAGCCGCTATGAACAACTGGCCCGGACAGCTGGCTGTAGCAGCTGCTTGCCATCTCGTTTTGGCCTCCATCTGCATCTGGGCAAGTTTTTTCCACTGCGCTGTCCTTTTTGTAAGCCAATCTCCCTGTTTCTAAATCAGTCTTTGTTATGCTACCTTTGTGTCACCATTTCAGCAGATTGCATGCAGTGTTTTTATGCTATTTGGGAGCACTTCTAATACCTTTGATTGCACTTGTAGTCTTGGTTTGGCAGTCGTGTGTCTTTTGCCAGTATCACCTACCAGAGCTGCTATTTTCTGCATCAGTGGTTTCTTTGTTTTCCTTTGCTCTGTTTACCGCCGTCACCTTCTCCCGACAACAACACCGGCATTCATCGTCAGAATGATTCCCATGTGTCATCTGAGCTATAACAGCCCGGTCTCAATTGTCTTTTGTCCATCTGTTGATAATGTGCCGCAATCTTTCCCGATGGTAAGCGCTGGCATTTAGTTAGAGGAAATATTCCATGAGCAGTGACGGTAGAGGAAAGAAGTGAGGTAATGCACCAACAGGCTAGAAAAGAGGCATAAAATGGTAGATTTGTCTCTGAACGTGATATCATTGCCTCATAGATGAATAAATAAACCCTAATAAGTTGAGTGAGTGTCTCTTTTTGAAGGAGTACAGACAGTTTATGTTAATTTACTGCATCAACAGGTGGTTGGAGGTTGGTTCCTCTTCAGTATCAAATAGTTTTAATACAAATTACATGGCAGAGGTGAAACTGGTTGTAACTTTCACTCGCAGTTGAAGGATTGAGCCATCACATTCCCTGACGACATGACTGACCTTTTGTCCTCTTGCTGATGTGCAGTTGTTGGTATAGTAATTTATCCAGCCTTGCTATGAGCTGTATCCTCTGCTTCTCCTCCTCGGGGGTGGCACTGGGGTTAATCGGGCTGGGAGCTGGGTGCCACCGGAGGCCTGACTGCACACTTGGTGTCTATAATTCAAACTGTTGCACTGGTTTGTTTGATGTTGATGTTGAAGGATGGAGACGCTGGTGGATCTGGCGGACCCCTGTGGCACCGGCATGCCTAATCTCTGTCTGTCTTTGTAGAGACTTCAAACTGCTACACAGTATGGATTTGTGTCTTTTTGGTGCTGACAGGCCGGCTGGTCAGATCCACTGAAGGTTTCTGAGAAGTTGTCATAGCTCTGAGGAGACAAAGCCTTTTGCTATCGGGCCTGTCAAGGACATGGATTTAGATTTATGTGAGATAAATATTTTGCTTTCACTACGGATGAAATCCAACCCAGGATTCAAATTTCAAAGGTTGGCTTTTGAGAACACACTGAGGAGTCTGTGAGAATCGCAAATGGACTGTACCAACCACTTTGGTGTCCAATGAAACCCACAATAATTTTTTTTTTTTTTTTTGGCCACATGGGGACAGCCGAAAGAAGTTGTAAATACTCCACCGATACACACAGATATGACCATTTATACATTATCACACATTTGATACAATGTTTCTGGCCATCTGATGAATGTCAGTGAAATATTTACTCTGTTTTAGCTCAGTTTTTGGTCTCTCCCTACTACTCTGGGAAATATCTTGCAGTTTCAGCTGCTAAATGCTCCACTATGTTCACCAGCTACTTGCTAGCCTTGTTTGCCGTTTGGTGCTGTGTATTGCTAAGCAATTACAAGGTTACAATTTCATTTAGCAGACGCTTTTATCCAAAGCGACGTACATAGGTAGGTAGGCGGGGCAGCATTAAGAACCTTGCCTAAGGGTCCTCACTGGATACCTGCGCCCTGACCGGGATTTGAACCACCGATCTCCCATGCCAAGGTCTGGGGTGTTAGTCACTGAGCTATCCAGCTGCTACCCAGTTGTAGACCGTTTTTCTCTGTGCTGAAAATGATGTTACAAGGACTTACAGCAGCACAATTAACTGAAGCTCAATGTGCAAAAAACCCCAAATCGCAATTATTTATTTATTAAAAGATTTATTTGGGGCTTTTTTTATGCCTTTATTAAAGAGGACAGTGGATAGAGTCAGAAACGGGAAGGAGAGAGTGGGGAAAAGACATGCGGCAAATGGAAGAGGTCAGACTCGAACCCGGCACGTCCGCTACACCCCTGTACATGGGATGCACGACATAACCGCTAGGCTATCGCCGCCGCCCAAATCGCAATTATTTTGACAGCTATTGCGAAAAAAGACACAATTTTAGTTAGAATGGTAATTTCTGTGTTTCTTCTCCACTGATAAAACAGTATTTAAAGATGATGCTGTGGTTTTTGCTGCAGTCGGAACCAAACAAACATCTTTCGTCAGGAGAATATGATTTGAAGGCATCTCTGTTGTGACACATTTTACTTTGATAAAAAAAATTGCAGATCCTTTGATTTGGATATTGCACAAATTTGGCTAATAATTATTTCATTGCCTTTCACAACCGCTTTCATGTTGTCACATCATCATTTAACACATTGTGATTAAAAATGTGTCTGTAGCTGCATTACCTGCCATAAACACATGTAAGGTTTCATAAAAGATACACTGCACTCTATGCACAAACAGTCTTAAAATCATATAATTCATTTAATCAACCGTAATAGACATTTTTATTCATTAAATTCTCAGAAATAACAGGGAAATGCATTTATTTCAGTCGAATAAGGTAACACTAACTGTACACACACTGCTCGTGCTCACTGTTGTAAGCCCCAAAAGCCCATTCTGAACCAGGAAAAACACAAAGTAAATAAAATAGGCAGGGAAAACAGTAGTGTTGCAAGCTTCACCTTGTGTGCCCTGTGTCATATTGGTCTTAAAACCAAGGAAGTGGAGAATTCTAAAATGATGGTGTCTAAGTGAGTTTTACATTCTGTGTGAACTAAGAATCTAATCTAATCCAAATGTCTGAATCACCAGATGACTTTCTAAAATAGTTGATGCCTGACCACTGAAGAAACTCAAATAAAAAAGTCAAATTTATATGATAGTTTCCTAATTTTTTAAGATAAGACAAGACCGGATAAAATAAGATAGAATAGGACACAATTTTTTTAATTCTGAAGGAAATTCTTGTGTCAGATATTGCTCAGAAAACAATTACATAAGATTAGAATAAATGCAGTGTGTAACAGAAAAGCAATACGATATATTACTAAAAATAAAAGTAAATAAGCTAGAATAAGAATAAAATAAAAATAACCATTAATACTCACAATGATTCAGAAGTAGTAAATATATACTGCACATGAAATTCACCTTTCTCTTGTGTTTGACCAGTGCTAGTCGTCTTGTGCTTTCTTCTTCTGCAAAACTACAACTGCTCATCTCGATCACCCAAATATGTTCAGATATTACTCGATGCATTTGCATTATATCACATTTCTGTTGCCAGTTTTCTGAAGTTGAAACCTAGCTGCTGTCATCTCAGTCATTCCCAGCCCTCATTTATCCAGTAAACAACAACAGCTGCGTTGTGATGATCTCTTAATAATGCCATGATACTTTAATAACACCAAAGTATGAAAAGGCACAAAGACAAATGCTCAAAGCTGAATCCTGATCCCTCTACTTCCTAATGACCTCCTCTTCTTGATTGTTGCTGGACTCGAGTCTTGGGTGTGTCAGGCCAACTTGAGCCTCAGCAGACGGAGGCATGGTTCCTATCATGGCATCTCGCAGACCATCCATCACATCAGTTTCTATCTCAGTCTCTTTATGGACCTCGTAATTGAAAGCAGGCTGCCTGATAGGCCCTTTTCCTTTTAGTTCCCGGGCTTTAGATTAAAGAAATCGATAGCGCCTGGCGGTCCTCAAAAAGCATATGTGAAATATTACAGGCTCTGGCCACTGCACTGTGCTTTCAGCTATTTGACCTGGAGAGGGCCCTGTGTGGGAAGAAGTGCTCCGAGAAACAATCCCGGTCTCTGTCTTCTGCATCATGCGGGCTCAGAGCTTTGCCATATCACTGCCGGCACTACAGCTGTCACTGTTTGTATATTTGATATACTGACGGATGCCAAAAAGGAACAGGTGTTGCGTATTAGTGCCACTATTTTATTCTACCGCCCCCCTCCGGAAAAAAAAAAGGTGGACTGCGGTCAATAGAGTTGTCAGAGTGTATCATTGTAATATATGACAATCTGTCTTTTAAACTGAGCTTTGCTACAAAGCAGTACCTTCACAGTTTTCCTGAGGAAAAGGAAGGGGCGCAGAGAGGGAAAATGAATTAATGTGGTTCAGGTGGACTGACCCCGAAGACACATCAGAAACATGGGAATGTCTTTGAACGTCGGCCGTTTCCGTCCTGCTGTCTCTTCTCAGTAAGACTGCTGGACTGTATTGAGTTTGTAGGAATATCAACCACAGATGGAAACTTCACGATATTTGATTTTGACGTTTCATATTCAGTATTTTTTCTCGAGGATGGATGTTATTCAACAGTCTGATCTAATTAAGTTCTTGAAAGATCCCTGAGCTTTGATGGTATTTTTACTAATTGCACAGCTTTTTTGTTGCCGCAATAAAATCCAGCTTTTATTTAAACTGCTCATAAATCTTAACCCCACATTTGAAAACCGCCAAACTTCCTACCTTACATTGCGGTTTTGTGTCCTCTTGTGGTTTCTTGACCTCCTGCCAGTAGCTTAACAAAACAGATATTTTGTCACGGGCCTTCGACCACATATCAGCCTCTATTTGCTGGATAATATTTCATACCTTCATACTTTGGGTGGACACATTTTTAAATCCGCTGCCGTGCCTTGGCCTGCAGAATACCATTTGGCTTCCCTCACTTCATCGGTCTTTGTTGTTGTGTGTGTGAGATCATAAGCGAGTGCGTTGCTTCACTGCATCCTCCCTCGGTTGTGCAGCTCTTCGGACAAATCCCCACGGACAGGGCCCTGGTTCCCCCCACAGAGAGCTGCCTCATTAGGATTTGTTGCACAAACTGGAGAATGTTGCCTGGCTGAGGGAGCAACAAGGCCTCCTCTCCCGGGGACACATGTTCCTCGCTGTGGCCTGACCCTGGAGCTCTGGGCCTTGTCGAATCGTATTTGGCTCATATGCCTCCCGGTCATGGGCTCAGTTACCTCTGAACCAGCCTCACTGAGGTCTGTATGCAAAACGGAGCTTAAGGTTTTAATAAATGTGAAGCATGTTGAGGAAACACAGAGGGCAGATGTTGCAATCACGAGGTATAGTGTTGTGTATATGGCACCCTGTACTGCCTCTGAGGTTGCTAATTTAGCGAATAAAGGTGGAGTGCGAGAGTCACGTGGCGCAAACCAGACAGCACATCTAAATATTATAGGTAGGAATGTCAGGGGGAGTTAATAATCATGGTGTTTTAAGGAGGGAGGTTTGTTCCTGACAGATGTAAACCTTCTTATCCAGGGTGTGCAGAGTTACAAAGTCCAAACATGTTGCCTAAAGACTTTGATTTATCTTCATCACATTCTTTTAAACTCTTGCAGTTCATTTATTTGCTGAGTTTTCCACTGTCTAACTTCTAAGGATCTAAACTTCATAAATGTTGCTTTATGATTCATAATAATGCAGGATTCTAGTCACAATGGTCTGTAAAAAAGCCAAATTTGGCCACAAGTTAAAGCATTTGCAGCACTGTGCTGTACAGTGTCTGACTCAGGGTTTATGGTTAAGGTTTAAATTATTGAGTCAATGGTTATATGAATTCCTCCTTGTCTCGATTCTGATGGTATATCATGTAATCATGCTCCTTCGCATATAATACATCTTTTTTTACAATGTGAATATTGAAGCTTGACTTTAAAAAATAATACTGCAAATCAAATTGTGACATATCTGCCAGAAAAACCACAATGAAATATTTTATTTAATGCAATTAGGATGGACTGGGACCTAAAGTTATTAAATAGTAGGTCTTTCCTGGCTGTATTATGAGCAGTGTTAAATTTTATCATCATTTCTGACCCCTACTCTTTACCGTTGGAAAGACAAAAACACAGTTCCAAGCCAAGCTTTGGTTGCACTCTTTGCTGCAGGTTGACAGTTTACTTGTGGTGGTATGTGGCTGGACATGACTAATGTTAATAGATGTTAACGATCTATGCAGTTCAGACGGGGAGAGTATAATGCAGGTTGTTTTCTGAAACTGCAAACTACAGGTATCCCCTGAGCACCTTACATGCAGACTGTTGGTAGATGCTGCAATTTACCAATGTTCTCTAAATGCCTCAGATGCTTCTAGGAGACTGTGCACAGAGAAGCCTCTAGTCCCCACTCAGTTATGACAGCACATCAATTTAGAAAGGATTGAAAAGAGTAAATTAAGGTGTTTGAAAGTCAGATTTACTTAAGTTGTAACAGTGATTTTAACTATTGGGCCACCCAGAGACACACAGATAGACCTGCTGAATGTCAGGTGCACCAAAACAACCACTGAAAATGTTTTTGTCAAACTGGACAGATTTCTGGTTGCATTTGTAATCAAAATGGTTGCAAGCTGGAGCCCTGATAAAGCAAAGTTAAATCAATTCAATTACTCAGATAAGCCACCCCGATCTACTTTACAGGG
Source organism: Chromis chromis (assembly GCA_900302755.1). Classification (NCBI taxonomy): domain Eukaryota; kingdom Metazoa; phylum Chordata; class Actinopteri; family Pomacentridae; genus Chromis; species Chromis chromis. Next base: position 11,040 of record OMNN01024036.1, read on the forward strand.
GGTGTTCTGTTTATCACGTCTTTTCTCAATCTTCTCAGCTACATAGACTATCATTGTCATTCATGTTGTGGCTGTAGAGCTTCTGATTAAAAGGGGTGGATAACTTGAATGAGTTGTCAGGCTGTGCAGTGTCACCTTGAATGAAGTCTAGAAAGAGGAGGGACACAAAAGCAATGTCACAGAGGGTTACCACAAACAGTATCACAGGAAAAGAAACGAGTCCTTGTGCATTAGAGATGAGTGTGTCGTTTATAGCTCTGTTGAATCATTTCCATCTCTGGCAGCTCTGTTCTTTTTTTCTGCCTCTTCACCATTTTCCATCTGTCACTGACTCCCACCACCTTCCTGTTTCTCACACTGCCTAGAGGATATGGTAAAGGTGCTTTGTTGAATGATTGAAAGGCCTCATCTCCATAAGATCTGCTTTAAGTAAAGCTGGACATATGGAATATGTATCTCACCACTGAGTCTCAGGAGCTCTCATCACCTTACCTCTGATTTCCAGAAGAATTTGTTTTTGTCATTTGACAAATTAGATCCTTTCCCCTCTAGATAAGAACCAAGGTAAACACAATTACATTTGTTCGTTCTCTTTTTTGATTTTATTGATGAAAGAAGCTTTTATAGATTCACTAAGTTTGAGGCTCGTGTTCTTCTCCAGCTGGCACAGTTAAAATGATGCCACGAGGCATCAAAAGACAAAGACTTTTGCTTCTCTAAACTCAAGTAATGACATGTTTTACTGGCTGCATTGAGGGTTTAGCTGACTTTGGCGTATAAAATTGAACCAATGTTCTCAAGCGGACCGAGTTTATCTTGATGGATAAATGACAAATAATGGACATGTTTTTGAACTGGGTTTAACAAACAACACATCATCAGTGGTGACCTAGTGGTTTGTGAAGCGAACTTGGAACCAGTGGATCGCGGGTTCAAGCCCCCGGACTGGCAAGAGGTTGAGGTGGGAAAGTGAGAGCGACCGCTTGTCCCAGTCACCACCACTGCGGGCCCTTGAGCAAGGCCCTTAACCCCTGACTGTTCCCCGGGCACTGCACCGCAGCAGCCCACTGCTCCTAGTTAAGGTTAACTTTGAATAGGATGGGTCAAATGCAGAGAAGGAATTTCCCCAAGAGGATCAATAAAGGTTAGATTATTATTATCTCTCCAACTAATTTCTGACCAGTCTTGACTGCGTGTGGTATTTTCTCCTACACTATTATGTATTGCTTTTGAGCTGAATGCTAAAATCAGCACACACTGTGACTACCTGCAGATGGTGAACAGGTTTATGTTCTGGTGCTGTATTCATTCATCGGCAGTCATGAGTTGTCAAGCTTCCTTAATCTTGAATTAGAGGCTTACATCGTAATACAGTTGTAATAATTCTGTGGCCAGAAGCGTGCAACACACATGTGGACCAGTTGTCAGCTGTTTATTATTGTCTCTTCTCCTTCCTTAATAAATATAGCAGTCTAACCCTAACCCTCTGTCCCTGGACAAGTGATACTACAATATACCACACTACAATAGAAATGATTTCATGCAGCACCTAAGCTTAACAGCTATATTGAGAGTTATGGAGAGAAAGGATACTTGGTTGGTCCGAATAAAAGTGAAGGTCATCATATAGGGGACTAGACTGATGTGTGTTCAGAAATTGTTTGCAAGTTTAATTTTTAGCTTTAATGCTATTCTAGTGTTTTCAGTCCATTTATAGTGAGTTTTTCAGAGTGAATCCAGTCTAGTTTAACTTGCACAACACGGTGAGGGCTCCTATAAAGGACCTAAATTCACAGCGAGCAGGGAAAAAAAATCAGCTGTCATAAATGATAACCTCAAAAAGACAGTCTGATGAAATGCTAAACTACCCCCTCTACACACAGTGCATTGAGCCCTCCAGAAACCTCAGGAAAACACTGTAAATGTGGCACCAGTTGGACAAAAGAAGACAAAACATATTTCTGTAACAGTTTGCTCTGGCACTGAGATGTCTGGCACTGACGGCTGGTAATAGTCCAGTAATATTAGGTACTAAAGCTGGCACCGGGATGATTAATGAATCTCCAGCCAGTCCCTGACATCTATAGAGGATGTGTCTGTTTCCACAGTCCCTGTTGTTTCCATTATCGCCCAGCCTGACAGAAGGCATGGACTATAATAAAAGCATGAAATGTGAAATCTTACTTTTCCATACTTTTGGGAAATGCATGAATATAGTCAACATGGTTTGTGGTTTTCTCTTTATAACTTTTCAAGTGCAGTAAGTGTTACTGTTTATAACTCTATAGTACAATTCTATATAGGTACCGTGTGCATCCTACAATGTGGGTCTACAATGTTTTACTTTTGTATTCCTTGTCTTGTTTTTACGAATGCATTATTTTATCTTATCTCATGTTATCTTACATGTCATCACATAAACTAGGACAACTTACTGTCTGTTTTAAAGCTAAAAAATGACTCAGAACACAGCTGCACCTCAAACACTGCACCATTATTGACCTTCTGCAAGCAGAACCAAACAATTACACCAAATTGCACCACACCGCTTAATCATTACTGACAAGCCTGTGCCAGCTCTACTCAATAGAAGCACTTCACCTCATGGCAGAGCACCAAGATATTAAACCGGCACAGGTGAAGGAAAAAATTAGTGTGTGACTAATCTGTAAGTCATCCCGCGTTGGCTAATACTCAAAGAAATGTTTGAAAATCAGGAATTTAAGAGCGAGTCCTGTGTACCCTCATTGGGCCTGGAGGCACTATGACATAGTGTTTATGAAAACTGCACAACTCACATTTTGACATTTTCAGTCTTTGAAAATCTGTCTTTAAAATGTCAGCTCCCAACTGACGTTCTTTATGAAACTTTTGTCATTACTCAGTCTTCTCACACAATAACCACATTATTAGACTGAACCTTTCGCTCTTAGTCCGACAGTTAAGTTTGGCTTCTCAGGGACACCGTAGAGACCCATAATACCTGAGTATGTGCCCTGCGACAAAACTCAGAGGCAGCAAGGATGGAAAACTGGACTTTAATGATCACAGATGGAGAACTGGCCTGTTCAAACCCCTACAGAACAAACCTTTTTCCTCATCTGGCTTCTTTGTTCGCTGCCAGAACGTGGGTACATTCAACAAATGTTCTGCCCAGAAACTCAGGTTTTGCTTCATTAACTGCTGTTGTCTTGATGGCTGTTCTGTGACACCACTTTTACCAGAAAACTATCGGTGTTCATGACACTTTTTAAAGAAACCTGCACTTCTCCAGAGGTATCCAGGCTAGCTTTACCCTTACCTCCAACTAAAAAGGGATCCGTAATTTATGGCTATATATTGTAAAATTGTAGATGTAAAATAAAAAATTGAATTATATAAATATGTGGCTCTGTTGTTGGCACCGTCGCCTCACAGCTAGAAGATCCCCGGTTTACGTCCCGGTTAGGACGCCTCTTTCTGTGTGGAGTTTGCGTGTTCTCCCTGTGCAGCGTGGGTTTTCACCGGGTACTCCGGCTTCCTCCCACAGTCCAAAAACATGCTGAGGTTAATTGATGATTCTAAATTGTCCTAAGGTGTGAACGTGAGTGTGCTTGGTTGTCTGTGTAGCCCTGCAATAGGCTGGCGACCTGTCCAGGGTGTCCACTGCCTTCGTCCGAGTCGGATGGGATAGGCTCCAGCCCCCCCGCGACCCTACAGAGGATTAAGTGGTGTATAGATAATGGATGGATAAATATGTGTTAATTATGTTATATTATTGTTCTAACTTGAATAAACCCTGTATGAACTTTTGCCAGAATCTCTGATATAATGCGAAACAGTTACTCCTAAAGAAAAGGCAAGATGGAAAGTTATAAATATGTCTGTAAGGATCCTGAAGATAATCTATTTTCCTTGTGCTCCTTCTGAAACAACTAGCAGAACCATTAGGAGGCACTTGTTAGATGATGGGAGCGCTGACTCCCTTTTCCACCTGATGCTCATGAAAACAGACAAAGATGATGATAAATAGGAAAACTGCACTAAAGAAACAGGCAAGTAGGAGATCAAGAAGGGAAAAAACTACTTTGAACAGGGAAGAGTTTCTTAAACTAGATTAAATAATAATAATCTAACCTTTCTTGATCCTCTTGGGGAAATTCCTTCTCTGCATTGACCCATCCTATTCAAAGTTAACCTTAACTATACATACTAGGAGCAGTGGGCTGCAGCATCCAGGGAGCAGTCAGGGGTCAAGGGCCTTGCTCAGGGGCCTGCAGTGGTGGTGACTGGGACAAGCGGTTGCTCTCACTTTCCCACCTCAACCTCTTGCCAGTCCAGGGACTCGAACCGGCGACCCACTGGTTCCAAGTTCGCTTCACAAACCACTAGGCCACAACTCCCCCTCTCCACTCTTAGTCTTACATTCAACGTTTACTGGTGTCAAATGATCATTGTAAAATCATCACGTATTTATTATTCTAATTACACATGTGGTGGCCTGTATCTAAGATTTTAAAGTTAATAGTAACACCATTTCAACTACTTCATGTACTTTAAAAGGTTAAAATGTTGTAATCAAGTATAATTCCTGCACCTTCTTACCAGTTGTCTTGCAGATGCAGATCTTGCCGACAAAATATATAATCAACAAATAAAATATAATACAATTATTATAGACTTTATTATTCAGCAGCATGCAAAGTATTGAAGAACTGAAGCAAAAATAATGTAGTGTGTATTTATTTGAGTGCTGGACTGTTACTTTAAATAGAATAATTTCACAGTGAAAACAACAGAGCTGGACCTGAATATTCAGCTGTTAGCATATTCTTTTGTTGCTTGGGTATTCAGTTTTCAATTTTGGTATTCGGATATTCTCTTTTTTAGTTTTTGTTAAAGGTAGGCTGTCAAAGCTTGTGTGTGTTAAATCTCTACTAGCAGTGAATGTGAATAAACGCTTCGGTTCACAATCAGCAGTTAAAAGGATGACAAAATGCCGAAGACCTCATCTGCATGGGAACAAAGGCAAAGGCAGTCTCCCAAATACACCATTTGCATTAACCAGGTTACATTATCTCACCTGAACCCTGTATACAGTGTGCTTGCTTGTTCCCTCAATGTTGCGAAAGCCGAAATGGGTCCACACTTTGGACTTAAACGTGGATGGGGCGTCTCTTACGGTAGGGTTGCTGTCCTCCATTATACCTGTACAAACTCTTCTTTGGCAAATTAATTTCCGCTCAAGTCTCCCTCATTCATGTGATAAACGCCACTGTGTGGAGTCATTAAGTAGTGATGCTGGGGAAATGGCAGCTGGCAGGGGAATCTGGCAGGGTTTAGAGCGCCTTATTATATTAATTAAAGTATCGATATTTGGTGTAAGCGTATCAATGCTCATATCGCACGAGGAGGGACGACGATATATCGCTGTATCGATATTTTGTCCCACCCCAAGTTGGGATATTTTGTTTTTCTGCAATATGTATTTATTGCCATGTAAAAAAAAAAAAAAAAAGATACAGAAATTTTCATCAGATGAGTCTGTGTATCCAAGAACCCTTAAATTGGAGTAATTTACCTTTTATCAGACAGACTTCTCTTGTATATTAGTCATGGAAACTGAGAACTATGCCAGTTTTTTTTTTCTTCAAGCAAGCAGCAAATATGTTGTTGCATGATGTGCTGATTTGCCTTAGGTAACAGCACACTTCCTGCGATGTGACTATTGTGTATGCGAGCATTTCATTGTCGATGCTGAAACGATACATCATCCATGCCTACGAGAAAGGTTAGGCATTGATTTCCAATATAGAAAATCTGCTAAATGTTTCTTGTTTCAGTTTTTTGTTGTTAATCTTGAGTATATAACTAGATTGAGACAATTGACAAACTTAAGTTTCATTTCACTCTTTAATTCTCCAGCTCTTTCAACCAGCCAGAAGTGAGCCACATATAAGTAACTGTTGTTTTAACATCACATCAAAATAGATTTCCCCACTAATATTGTTGCAACATCTATCAGAATAAATGCAATATATAATTGCTGTAGTCTGAGGCTTTTGTTTGACTAGTAAGCAGTTACTAGCTTGTCAATGCAACAATGAAACTCTTAAGTGTTTAGTTGTTTGGCCACTGGAACATAGTACCTTGAGAGCAGACACTCTTTGGGGAACTCTGGGACTCAAATTTACTCCAGCTGATAGTTACCTCAGTCCTCCAGGAGGTTCTGTGGAATAGAAGGCAATCTGTGGGATCGAATGTATTAATTTGTATACACATCACACACTAAGAATCAGTAAACAGACTGAAAAATGATCTGTGTTGCTGAAAATGTCCTCATCTGAAGTATTTGATGTTACCCCACTGTGGCCAATATTACGCTAGACAGCAGAATATACGGTAAATGTCAGCTGCCCACACAGGTTCTTCACCTTCCTCCTCTAAAATTAAAGTTCCCCATTGGAAACACCACGGCTAATTTCACAATAGTACAACAGTATCTCCTTCTGCTCATGCTTACTCTCTGACAACACACTTAGACTGCTGCCTGACTGCTTCTTCACAGTGAAGGGAGTTCCTGGTGGGTTGGACTGTCACAGGGAGCACTGGGTGGGGACGTCTTTGGAGTTTCTTAGGGCGTCTGAGGTGGCTGTGGCCTTGTGGCCTTTCTTTGTCACTGACTGACTAACAGGTGACTATTGCTCATCCTTAGTTGATGAGTGTACTGTGAGTGGTGTAATTGAAAATAAATGTACCAGTATTGCTTTGAAATATTGATATTTGGGCTCAGCCTGATGTGTGACTTGCAGATTTAAATGGTTGATTCAGTAGAGCTTTTGTAATGGATTTCAGGGGCCTCAACAGTGTTTTGTATGCTGTTACCCAGTGCATTTGATATGGGTATTCATTTGCTGCTGAGGAAAGTCATTGTCTTCGTAATGTAGAGTTTAGTCAGTTGCTTAACATCCTCAAGTTACTAAATGCGTGTGGGAATTTCTATGATGTCTGTGTTGCTAAATGAAGGAATTGAATTTTGTTTTAGCATCATTCCATCTTGTGTCCCACTCCTCGTGAGACTAAAATATACCTTTGCAAAACATCAGTAATGTTTACAGTGCACAATTTTCCTTTGCAGGAGTTAAAGCTATGGCCATGCAATAGTCAATGGTAAAATCTTGCATTGAGATTTATCCTGTGTTGTGCTGAGCATTTTTCCTTTCCATTTTCATTCAGTTTTGCCATCCCCTTTAAATACTATAAATCGTATTGTGATCACTATGTTGAATTTTCAAGACCAGGTTTGATTTTCATTCAAAATGTTGAAGGAATGTTTAACAAAAAAAACAAACAAACATAAAAGACGTGTATTTCAACGCTATAAATGGTTGTAACGGACACACATAAATCTTAAATGGCTTTTTCTGTATTCTAGCGTCTCCATTGTATTAGACTACCTCATGTGCTGTTAGCTAATTTGTTACTTGTGCTCAAACAATGCAGCAAATCCATTATTTGCCTAAAAGCTTTCAGTCAAAGGCAGCAGAGGCAGAGTGCCAATATATTTGAGTTACCAACAAATCTTGTCTTGTCAGTTAAGTGGTGGAAGCCAAAAACCTTTGACTCTAGGCCTACGTCACATGTGTGATGTTTGTTATGGTAAATCCTCCGGTTTTGTGATGACCTATTGTGACTCTTGGTGAGGCGGTAACCTCACAGTGATGAATTCCTATCTCTGCCAGTAGGTATTTTGACTGCAGAGCTTAAACCAACAATGACTGCTGCTACCTTCCCCTCTTATCCACACCCAGATAAATAGCAACATTGTCTCCAGGAAACCAAATTAATTGAAATTATCTGGAACGGAGCAGGGTGAAGAGAACAGGTAGAGACACCAACAGCTGTCTGTTCCACGTGAAAACAAATTCCTGGTCAGTCATTCCTGGTCAGGCTGTAGACAGCCTCAATTTCATGTTTTACTCTGCTGCTCTCTCCTTAATCAGCAGTAGACGAAAACCAAGCTTCCCTCAAATTACCATGGAAGTCATCTGGCGAATGCCCAAGGAATTTATTAGCTAGTATAAACACAGACAATTCCTGGTGACGCAAGACAGCGTTGGCTAAATTCAACTGCTGAATGGAGTGCCTTCATACTATTCTGCAACAGTGGTTAATACATATTTCTTTAAGTATGTGATGGTTTTTGACCAGTTAGGCTGAAATTGACAGTGTGTCTGGATGCACACATGATATATGTGTATGTGTGTGTATGACCTGCATATTCTTTATTTGACAGAGCGATTCCAGAGTCTGAAGGTCAGAAACCTCCTGTCCATTTGTGGCTACAATGTCTGAGTAATGCTGAAGATAGAGACTGAAGAAAATATGAAACTATTGACCCGTGACTTCTAATCCCACTAATAGGTTCTGTGCTGTGTTGTTGTGTAACTTCCAATGCTGGATGCATTATCATCAGGGGAAAGGGCACAGATTTATGACAGGCGGCCGCCTCTCAGCAATATGCCGTGAAAACCTCGATCATAGTTTGCTTTTATTTCCTGTGACGCTTGTGCATTCAATAGCCTTGCATAAGCCTTACATTTGTCACATACATGTTCACTCAAGTAGCTCCTGGTGTTACATGTTAAAAGCCATGTCTCAGTGAGAGTGGGAGCGTATACATGCTGCATGTTATCACTGGACTGTGTTATTATCTGCAGGTACAGTATGACTCCAGGAGCATTTTAAAGAGCCTGTACGGAGGCGCCGTAAACCAGTGAAATGGGACATGAGGAGTCAAAGAGCAGCGCTTCAACAGCTTAATGATGTAGAGGCATCCAGCTCCGTCAGGCAGTAAACTCTTTAATATGCTGTTAATTATTTCTGAGAGATTGAATATTGATTAAAAAGCAAAATGGTTTTAATTATAACTCCAGCTCTAGTGCCATCCTAAATGAAGACGATTTTCGACTTTACGTGAGAGGAACATCTAACAGATCAACCAAACCTTGAGCTATTTCAACTCCATTTGAATTCTTTTGCTTTGTACTTACTAGGTTTGAAAGAGAGTGCTTTCTCTTTGTGTAACCAGTGTTACAGCTTTATAGCTGCCAATGCTGATCCACTGTCTTTGAATTTGAAATTCATGACCTGATTCCTGCTCTGTGTTGCACTCTCAAAGCATGCATTGGCTACTCAGGTAATTCCTTTAAATCACACTTGGGTAATTCTAGCATGGTTTCATTTTAACGCTTCCTCGTAGCACTTGAAAATGTGCTCAACCTTTTTTTGACAGGAATACTGTGGACACATCTAACCACTCCACATTGTGTCTGAGTTCTAATATGACAAAAAAATCTTGATGCAGATAATTAAATATGCGCTGTTATTTGAACCTTTTTATCAAATAGAAATATTTGAACATGCTTGTCACTCAGGGTTAATTTGTACTATCGATTCGTGTGCTGGTTATTTCTTTTAAAAATTAAGGTGGCAATTATTTTCTTGATTAAATGATTAATTGCTTAGTCTATAAAATGCAATTTCTTGAAGCCCAAATGATCATTTATAATTGCTTGTTTTGTTCAAATAACTTAAGTCCTTTCAGTCATTCAGTTTAGCATCACATTAAATAAAGGACGTTGGCATATTCTCACAGTTGAAAAGCTGGAACCCATGAATTTTGGGATTCCAAAAGACTTCAATGATGAATTGAATATCAACATCACTGCCACTTCATTTTTAGGCAATTACTGAATTCTGACAGTTCTAGTTAGGACTAAATTAATTTTTTGAGATTAATTTCTAAAGAGGTAAATTGTACTCCCAGATGGACCAAGACTTTCCTGGCTATGAGTTTTTGGTGGAAAACAGATAGTTTTCTGATCCCATGGCAGACACACTCAAGCTCATCTTACCTCACTGCTCGCCTCAGAGACTGGCTCGGTATTTAACAATGACACAGAACTAGATCTAGCCAATGCAGATGAGGATAGGCTCTCAAGATTGCCACCAAACGCTTGGCCTGCCAGTGCCTTAAGTGGTCTATTTGTGATTCAGCAGCAGGATCTTGCTGGCTGCCAGGCTGGCATGGAGTCAACCTCCCAGGGGGACTGTGTTAATGCAGGCCCTCAGGCCGTGGGACTGGGGTAATTGGGTTCGCATGGTCGGTGTCAGGGCACCCCCACCACCTCCAAAACAAAGGCCACCTCCCAGGCAAGCTGTTAGGGACAGAGAGACAAACCCCTCCTGATCAGTGCTGTGATTCACTGGAAAGGCTTATTCAATTACTGAAATGTTGTATGAGGAGATTTTTTTGTATTGACCTGCAGATTGCACAATGAGCTGTGGGCCTTGTGCTTGTGTGCACACCATTCATCTGCTCATCTGTCCTTTTATCTATATATACATTTATATACAGCCCGACAAACCCACAACATGGAATGTGGCTGACGGTTGAGCATCTCTCTGATATCTCTAATATCTACTGCTGCTGCATCTATTCACATTTCTCTCTTGGTTTGGCTGTGTCTGGATTCAGGGGTTACATACCCTCTTTCTCGCTTTGTGGCCTCTCCAAACAGCCTGGAGCAGCTCAGTTGATCCCCAGACAACTCCCAGATCTTTGACTACTCTGATCCTCTGTCCCTCTGCCCAGCCTGCCTGTCTTTCTGTTTGCAGCAGCTGGATGCTTTTTGTCTTTACCACATATTTAGAAGAGCTCCCTTTGTTTGGCACTGACTAATAAGACAAAGGTGTCTCTCTTGCCTTTTTAAGGTTCGATGGGTTTAGAGGATCTCGGGGTTTAGCTCTGCTTTGTTGACATCTCTCTCTCCTCAGCATTTAACTGCCCCACAGCCACAGTTGCGCTCCGATTGATTGGCAGAATAATTATGGACTTGATTTGTTCAACCACAGGCGAAGTGGGATTTAGGGAGTACAGGAGCAGAAAGAGCATGTATACAATTTTTCTTTTTTAAGAGCACAGCAGAGAGGTCTGCTTGCCTGCATCTTAAAAACCAACTTTAACAAAATGTACTCTACTAATAACACTGACACAGAGATTGCATTGTAAAACATATACACTCTTGCACATTCTGTAAGCGGTGAGAGGCCTCAGTTGGTGACCGGCTCTGCTGTAGGCTGCAATAAGCTGAACAATGTGCTCAGCCGCGTGAGCAGTGAAGCGATAATTGACACATCCTAAAAATGCAAGTAAGGACTGGGTTATTAATGCTTTCTTCCTGGGGGTGGTTTCAGCGGAACCATTAAGCCTTTAATTGAGAAGGAAGACTGACATTAAAAGCTGTTGCCTTGGCATTGCTGTTACCTACTTTTTGTTTTTTAATGAAGATGAGGCTTAGGGTAGTCCGCTGCAAGATTACAGAGCTCACGTGCAATCACAATACTCAGACGCACTGCTATTTTAGTTTGAGAGATCTCAAAAATAACTCTCTAAGTCCTTTGCCTCCAGGGATGGAAAAAGTGAGGAGTCTCTCTTTGACTGAAGGGCAGGTGAGCAGAGTTCCCACCCCTCCCTGTTTATCCCCCTTGCAATCGCTAGGAAAACAAGGGCTTCTCCCACGCTGGATATGAAGCCGTTGATATGGAAGGTATGACCCGGGTTTCGGTCGAGAGTACGGATGCCAAAGGCTTGTTACCAGGTTACATCACTGTTGTTGTTGTGAGTGCATGTGCCAAATCTTCAGGCATAACAGAGGGAGCACACTTAGCGATTCCCCTCCCTTTTGCCAAGTTACCATCACACTACAGGAAGATTCTTGTCATAATGAGCTCTCTCTCTTTCTCTCATTCTCTCTCTCTCTTTTCTATCTCTCCCTCTCTCCACACACACCAGAATCTGGGCAGCATTTAACAATCGGTAGTGTAAATATTTATTGTGGTTTGTTTGAATCCTAGTGACATTGTTTTTAATGCAGCATTCGTCACATCTGCAGCCCTGAAGTAGCATATACGGCAGCACAGTCATCATAGGTCTTAATAGTTGTGTCTGTGTAGCTGAGCAGACACATGCTGTTGTAGCGTTACCCATGACGGATGCATGACTGCAGTAAAAGGGGATTAATCGCGGAAATTGCAGATAAGTGCAGGAGAGCGCTGGTCTGGTACCTATCAACAGTCTTCTGTCTGCAAGTGGGAGTGAGAATGTAAGCTGAAGAGCCTACTCTTTTCTCGGAGAGGAAATGATGACAGTAATGCACAGGTATTTCAAGGGAAGTTGTTCTAAGTAAGCAGCTAGGTGTTCCTGGTAGAAAATAACATTGGTTAGCTGTGGTGCGGTGTTATTATATAATACTAGGAATACATTTTTGTCTGTTTGTGTACACGTGTTTGTTACTATGTACATACCAGGGACGAAACGGCAAACTGAAACCTTAAAATGACAAAGCACAACATGAGAACAGGAGAAATTAAATGCTAATGCTTTTATTTAATGTATTCCATACATTTAATAAAAGTAGCTGAACATGGTACCATTGTATTCAGGATATATTCCAAGAAATATTGGTACGATTCTATCAAGAATGAATAATAAGAGACTAAGTCATCACAATGTCACCAGTGTGTTTACAATGTATCACAAGTGAACTGACTCAAGTGTGATGAATGTCTAAATGAATCAGGAGTATTAAAGAAATGGAAGTCAAGGCCTTTGAGGGATTTTTGCACTTCTCCCTCACATTCTGCGTTGTGCATGCATCTATTCAAATAGTGTCTTTTGTATACGGCTGAATTTCCATGATTTTTGATACCAGATTTGATAGCCCCCCCCCCCAAAAAAAAAATCTAATGAATGTATTTCAGAATAAACAGTTATTTTAAAATGCTGCTGCTCACAAAGTGTGTCAGCAAACAGTGTTAGATTTCCCCAGACTGAACCGTAATGACGGTGATGGTATGAGCAGTTTCCAGCGCATGTTATGAGCTATTGCTATTTTAGCCTAAACATGCCAACGTTAGCCTACAACAGATGCAACTGTGACAGTTCACAAACAGTAATGCTAGAATTTCAGGATATGATCATTTTAACAACATGTTATTAATATGAAGTGAACAACTTAAACTTGCTTATATTAAACTCTGTGTAGAGATTGAGCTGCTTAGATACTGTAATAGCTGGAAATGCTCTGACACCTTTTGTAAACTACTTTTTGGTTGTCTATAACAGCATAAGTTATGTTGGACCTGTGTCTGCAGCTGTACCTGTTTTTCTTAGTGTCTAGTATCTCCACTACTTATGGTATTATGGCATCATTGGTACCACCTTTACTGAAGAAAAACAAGAATGGGGACATTTTCTGAATTTGGTGGTAACTTGGTACCAAAATATCTTGTTTTCATGACACCCCCACATTGAACACAGAGTGCAGTCGGGTTAGTGTTTTGACCAAAACTTGACATCCTTCTTTTCAATGACATCCTTTAAGTTACTCAATACACAGACATTAAAACTATAATACAGGTTTATCCTCGTAGTTTCAAACGTAGCATCTTGACTTGCTTGAGTTTGTCGAAGACGTTTGACCTCTCATCCAAGAGGCTTCATCAGTTCTAAACTGACTGGTTGGGAGTTCCAGATTTTATACTCTTCAGGATCCATTAACACTATTGAAGCTACTGTCTGCTGGGTGAGTGTTGCCCCTCCCTCATTATGCGAGTCGTTAGGTCCTTCCCTCTCACAATGGGGTTCGTCAGGGCCTGTTGTGGCCAGGTGACAAAAGCTTCAATAGTGTTAATGGCTCCTGAAGAGTATAAAAATCTGGAACTCCCAACCATTAAGTTTAGAACTGATGAAGCCTCTTGGATGAGAGGTGAAACGTCTTCGACAAACTCAAACAAGTCCAGATGCTACGATTGAAACTACGAGGATAACATGACCTGGATGACTGAGAATCTTCAGACAATACAGGTTTAACAAACATAAGGTCTTGGGTGAATACTTGGTTGTTGTTGTTCATGAGGTCAGCAGCCACTGTTTGGTACATGCCAAACCAGAGCAATGTTGGTGCAGAGTAGTTGTATTTACATAGATTTCACATGGTGAGCAGTGTGGATAATTTGCTCAGGCAAGCATTGAAAGGAATCGATTGAAATCTTGGGAAATGTAACCCCTTCACCCTTCCCTCCAACTACATAGACAACAAATTTATTGGTGGGCTGTAGAGTGGTTGATATGCAGATTTTTGAACTTTGGGGAGTTAGGCTGGCTATCTCCCATGCTTTCAGACTTTTTAGGTTAATTGGCCCTCGTCGGTTTTAGCTCCATACTTAAGTCATACACATTAGAGTGGTTTTGATCTTCCTGTAAAACCCTCAGAGAGAAAGCAAATCATTATATTTCCTAAGCTTTAATGTTACAGGATTTCTGTACCTTGTTTACCTGAAGACAATTAAACTTGTGTTTATATAGTCACGGTTATGCATCTTTTCACTCAAGCAGAGTTTGAATTATAGCTTATATGTGTTAAGGAGAAAAGCCTTTGTGCTGTCCTCAGTAGTTGCTGTAGGGAACACAGACACAGTGACAAATGCCTTTTTTCATTTTATGCTCTCCGTAAACAGGTAAACTGATGAGTATTGGTTTAGTCAAACACAGTACAAATTAATCTTATCAGGCTTATTGACCGTACATTATTAAACAGAAATGGCAGATGACAAACATTTAGTGAGCATGCTGTCTGTTACAGTTACACTACTTATCCTTGACTAACATTTCCTGTGGGGTGTCGTGTCATGTCTTTAAATACTGATCCCTACTGGGAACGTGCTACATCCTGGTTTTTGTTCATGTGTTTTTCTCTTGACCGAGAAGGCTTGGACTGTAATTGAAATAGTAAAACTATTTTATTCACCTTTTTTGTTTTACCTACTTCCCTTTAGTGTGGCTGTAGTTCTGCTTCAGTCGGTAGTTCCCTCTTTTTGCAGAATGCCTTGCCTGTGATTCATTAGTGTGGAGGTTGTATGTGACAAGAGTGAAGTGAGCTTATTATAGAATATTTTGTGGGTCGTTTATCTGAAATCTTGTAACCAGTGGTTTGAGACTGATGCTTGTCGTTCAGTAATCGCAGCTCAGTATTTGTCATTTGCTCTTTAAAATCCGAGACATTATCGCAGCATTTAGTATTATACCTGTAGTGTGGGACTTTTGTCACCCTCATCTGGCAGTGACAGTAGTTACACAAACACTTGTGTTGCATGCTCACGATGCATCCCTTATTGTCAATCGCTTTTCTTTTACAGTGTAATCTTTCCTCTCACGAGGGCTGTTCCGAACAGCAATTGCCGTTCTTCGAATATTCGGGTCCAATTAATGACGATTATCCGAATAATCAGCTCGTGCGGTCCCGGGGGGGGGACTTTGACTAAAAATATTAGTTTACTACATGGGCAAAGTGAAGCGTGACATCGGAGTTGGTAGATCCGCATACTAGAGCCTCGGTGGCGCTCAGCGGCGCCCGGCGGGGGCACGCACGACTATTCAAATATCAAAATGATTATCACCACAACAAATGAATATTTGGATATCCGAATATTCGGGACCAGCCCTACCTCTCACTGGCGAGTTTTTAGTTTTTATCTGGAGCATGAGAAACTTTTCTTGGACACTTACTAGTTTTTTTTGTCCTTGGGCTCCACTCTCTTTCAAGTTGCTGTAGCCTACTCCACCTTTGTCGCTAAGGTAGCTCACATCTTCTGCTCTGGCAAACCAGTCATTGTTGGTTGACGTAAAAGGCATTGCTACCAGTGCACCAGCATGAAATTGTCACCACAGAAATCAGATTTAAAGCTGTAGTCTACAGCCATATACAGAGAGATTTACCTGGAGCTGATAGGCCTAATCAGCATTGTCTTTTTCCGCTTCATTCCTAGCTGCTGTAGCCTGCTTTATCTCTGTCCCTATGGTCTCTCCCCTCTTCAGCTCAGTCAAACTGATCATTGCTGGTTGACGTAAAACACATCACTACTGGTGTGCCAGTGTGGGAATGTCGCCAGAGAAAACAGATTTAGAGCTCTGGTGTACTGCAAAATATAGAGAGATTCACCTGGCACTGACAGGCTTAATCAGAATTATTTATATGTAAGAGTCCTGCACTCCAGCTTTAACACCAGGTATACTCTGATGTGTCTGTTTCTAATGTGAATCTTGTGATTTTACACTTAGAGGTACGAAGTAATAACTGTTTCACATTGATTTTTAGTTCCTAGGTTTCATGGCTTCACAACTGATTGTAGGACAGACGTTTCTGATGCTTTCAACTGCTATGCACTGTAACGTAATTTTGACAAACACAAAACAGGGCACTTTTTGTAAGATGAATTACTTAAGTCAGCAGGTGTCAGGTCTTTGCAAGTTGATGTTCATTCTGTACTGCAGAATACGGAAAAATCACATTCAGCAATTTGGAACAACATGCTTTATACTGTAAAAAGCTCAACGTTATTATGAAGTTGACATTACGTCATTCTATTGGGATTGGACTTGCAAACTGGCTTCTGCGATAAATTATGTGGTGTGTGGCATTAGATGCTGTGTACATGCTCTATAAAACTAAATGGACTCAAACATGCCAGGACCCTGCTTTGGGGTTTTGACTTGGACACCAGATTGACATCAGATTGTATTTATATTTGTAACGATTACTTTTGTATTTGTGTCCTCTGTCTGTAAGAGTGAAAAGGCCTCAGAGCACTGTACTGCCTTTTTCCATAGTTTTGTTAAAGCAGTCTAAAATAGTTAGAAGACATTTTATGCTGCACCTGCACCTTAATGCTGAAGTGACCTTCTGATCAGTAGTCAGGGGCTTAACCTGTTGTGCCACCACTGCCCCCAAGTAATAAGTAAGTAAGTCACTAGTCAAGTAACTCTCTCTTCATAGTATACCAGAGTTTCTCCACTGGCATACCAATACTGATACGTTTTGTGTCAGTCAGCAATGACTGATTTGCCAACACCGAAGAGGTGAGCAACCATAGTGATGAAGACCAAGTAAGGCAGCAGCACTTGTGGCAGAAAAACCTCAGAAGCGTCCATGAAAAGTTTCTGGGTTTTGTGTGTTTGGACCCACCTGGATTCATTAAGAAACCACTGCTTCACGTTTATGCTCCAAATGAACTGATGTGTACAATGTGTTGTCTGATCACATCTAAATACAACAGGCTACCGTTTAAGTCAGGGCAGACAGCCTGCCGTTAAAGAAAAGGGGAAGATGGGATTATGGTTCAAACTTTAGTTCACTTTCCTTGAAGGCTTTCATTTTGCTGCTCTTGTTTGTATTGGTGAACAGTGATTAAGAGAGAAACAAATTCAAACATTGCATTTATTCTCACCACATCTTCTGCGTGAAGTGGGTGTGAACGGGGAGTGATCTGTTTTACAACGATACAAAATGTATCCCCACAATTCTGATGTAGGAGAGGGACGGTTTTAGACATTGTACGAAGCGCTTGTCCAATACTTGAACAGAGTATGCTAACACCATACATACATATGCACAGTTATCAACCCTCTGTACTTTCTAAATTTGAATTTGAATTTAGCAGGCAGTTATTGTCATTATATAAAACGTTGAAGACATTTAAGTATCACAGTTGAAATATTAATTCCACCCCGGGCCATGCATTGTTAGGGGTACTAAAATTTTAAGTGGTTGCTAAGTACAGACATCAATTTTGCAATAGGTGAGATGGGGAACAGCACTGATTTTATGACGCAGTTGCTGACTTGCACCCAGTACGTTGCCTAACAGGATGACGTTGACGTAATCTGCTATGTTGCATTGAGTAATCCTCGGTTGTTACTCAGCTTGTTGCCTCATTGGGGTTCTTGAATTAAAGAGGGCCTGGCACACGTATAATCGCCATGCTGTCAGTCTGATTGAGCCACTTCAGACTTAGTAGCTGAGACACAAAACACAATCACTGATTTTCTGTCAGTGCTCTGTTGGCAGCAGGACGGTTGATAAGTCCTGTCAAGAACTTGGTAAATTAAGATGTTTCAAAAACGCTTTCAATTTCTCATTCAGAACTAAATCTGCCATTAATCCCTGGAGGATAAAGAAACTTTGAGTGTTGAATAGAGAATGAATTTGACCATCCATTTCTCCCTCTCAGCCCTCGAAAATACTCTCGGCGCTCCATTCTAAAAAACAAATTAAAGTCGAGAGAGAGAAAGAAGTTTTCTTTTTTTGGCAATGACAGTGACGGAACCCCATTTTCCTAGAGCCAGATCAAAGCGGCTCCGTGTGTGGGATCACAGTCTGTTCCCTTAGGCTCATAATCATAGAGCCTGAACGGTCAGACCCCTTGGATGCAGACCATTGGCACTTTCTACTCTCTGCGAAGCCTGATGTTACGTTGTGCCCTTCACACCCACCCCCACTGCTCCATCTCCTCTGGCTTTTCTTCTGATCTTTCCCGCCTCCTGAACACTCCTTTGCCCACCCTCAGACCCGTTAGTGAACATACTCAGACAGTCTTCCCTGACGCAGCAGCAGGCTGGGGCTTGTCCCTGCTCTGACTGTCCCACAGCTTGGGTAATGAAGGCAGCAGGGGTGCCGTCTTACTGACTGCCTGTGTTGCGCTTCATCATTCCTGCCACAGCCCAAGGTTCTCTAATTAAAACACTGTCTTGGCCCTGCAGATTATGTAGCAGCTGGATCATTAGTGTGGAGGGTCAAATGGCATGTGTCTCTGTGTATCGGGCCGAGCGCCTTTCATCAACCCTTGTCTCCTCACCTCTGGCGGCCACGTGAAGGCCTGACCTGCTTACTCCTTTCTAGCCCCATTCATACGGAGTACTTGGTGTGTATGAAAACATTTACATCAAGACCCCCAAGAATTAACTTATACATGTACACCCAGCTCCCACTTAATTAGTTTCAACTACCTAAACCAAACACACTGCTTTGCTATATTTTTTTTCCACTGCCTTTTTAAATTTCGTTATACATTATTCTACAATTCTACAATTTCATTTAGCAGACGCTTTTATCCAAAGCGATGTACATAGGTAGGTAGGCGGGGCAGCATTAACGACCTTGAATAAGGGTCCTCACTGAATACCTGCGCCCTGACCTGGGATTTGAACCACCGATCTCCCATGCCAAGGTCTGGGGTGTTAGTCACTGAGCTGTCCAGCTGAAAAAGTATACAGTACAAGGTAATATAGAGGTGGACAAAATTTTACGAACACTCCACAGTCAAAATAACATTGCGCCAACACATGAATACATGCATTACACATCTGTACAACTATATTATTTGGCAATTTGTGTTCAAACTTGAATGTTCTGGTTTGTTTGTATTTAACGGATACTTATCAGTTAGTCGGTTAGTAGTCTAATATATCATTTGTGAAGATTTTCTTCCTTCTTCTGCTTTATCATTGCAAACAGAATTTCTCAGGGTTTCAGACTGTTGAGGGGACAAAAAAGACGTAAGATGCGGACTTATGTTTCCAGAATACTGTAGTTGTGCATTTCATTTTATAGACCCAACGACTAATACGACTAATAAATCAATTAATACATTTATTGGCAGATTGATAGGTTACTTATAGCCCTAGTTAACAGTGTGGTGAACATTTAATTATATGGGTTACTGAGTGAACTGAGATCAGTTTAACCTTTACAGTGCAGGAAATTTCAGAATGGCAGCTTTACTGGAGTTGCAGTTGCAGTGACGGCATGACAGTGATGCTAAATCTGTACTGGAGGCCCAGTGAGATGGATGGAGCTTTTGAGTGATGCTGCAGATATTCAAATGAATAATAATATGTAGATTAATATTAAAAATCTAATTGTCAGTAGGCTTCTATTCAAAGAGGAAAATTACTGCCTTTAGCGGCATGTGAGTCACCTTCAGTTACAGGGTGGAGATACCTTGTGTATCATTTGTTTCTTTTTTGTGATGAGGAACTGTTCTTCACCATCGGTCTGACTCACATGTCAGTATAGTCAGCAAGCCTGCTCATTTATTAGTCTGCTCATGACTGCAGAGGTTGGAAGAGTTACTTTCAAGCCTTCTGTGTTTTCATTAAGGCCTCCAACCTTTGAAAAATCATGACACAAGTGTTAATGATGGAAGAATACAAAAGCACAGTGAGAAGTAAATAACCAGCTCTTATCTGAGTGAACTGATTGAAGTGAAGTTCAGATCAATTCAGTTCAGTTGTGTATTATTTATATAGCCTCAATTCACAATGTATGTCATCTCAAGGCACTTCACATAGTAGGGTGAAGACATTACAGTTTTTCACAGAGAAACCCAGCAAAACCAAAGCGAAGTTTTCAAAGGTTTGAAAGGTTGTGGACAGCTTGATTTTGATTTGACTGTGTCATGGTGGGAATACAGAATTAAAACAGCCACATAAACTTCTCCAAACATCTCCAGCATAATTTGCCTCTTTCTTCTCCACCTTCATGCTCTTTATGTTCGATTCACAATTTTGCAAAAAATATGGCTAAACTAGCATCCTCTATGTTTTGACATCTCTTTTCCCAAAGCTTCAAAGCTCAGCCATAGTTTTTGTGAAAACATGAAACATATTTGTCAAACGAAACATGCTGGTCATACAAATGGATAGCACAATAGTGCATTATGTTGCAAGAATGGTTTGAGAAACTTATTCGGACCTTTGGTATTTCTTTTTCCCCAACATAAAAGCTTTATTATGAACACAGATTCAAGGTGACCTTAGCTGCTGTTCATCATCACATCCACCCATCCAAGCCTGAAAGGGAAAAACTTTTGCTCCTCAAAGGATTCTTTGTAGGCAGAGTATCACTTTAAAAATAGATAAGAAATTGAATGAATAAAAAGCATTTTGCTCCGAAAAACTTAGATTAGAAGCTTAACGGTGCCTGATGAAACCCAACCCTGATTATAAGAGAAGATTTAAGACCAGTTCCTTACTCCATTAATGATCTCCCGCAGATGTATTTGGTATTTCCCTTCTCTGAATTCTGTTTGGATGTGTGAAAATGCCTTCATCATCTGCTCTGCCTGTCTACACTGATAGTGGATATTGAATTGGCTGCTGGGCACTAGCTAACCCCTGCTGTGAGAGATCAATTGAAAGGGACAACCAGAAACCGCTTCTGACCAACTGCCGCCAAAGCAGTTTGCCCAATTTGGGAATTTCTTACGATTCCTGTTGCATCTCATATCGAAAGCAGAGGCCCATAAAATGATGTTCTGTTTTTCTATGTCCCTTGCCACATTTGTGATGAAGTAAACAGATGTAAAACAAATATAAGATTCTAAATGTTCCATTTAACTCTCTAGTTATACATTAAATATTTTTATACTTCATACTTTTTTAACCTATTTTAATAAAGAAAAAACCCATAATCATGAAGACATATATAAATCTGCCAAGTTATATGGAGGAAACAAATATATAAAAATGATTCTTATATTGATTTGAACTGTTTGAAAAAGTGGTTAAATGATATTAGTTGAATACAATTCCACAATACACACAAATACATTTTTTCAGTCTATGACCTATTGACTGCTGTCAAGACTGTGTTTATTTCCAGCCTGACAGTGCACACTCAAGCTTACACATACTCTCTCTCACACACACACACACCAACACACTTGTATGAGCATGTTTAGTCAAGAGAAAAATCCCACAGCTTGGTGAGGATTCCTCATTCTTCCAACTGCTCGCTTTTCCCCCCACAGCCAGATTGCAGTGTCATCCTACTCAGGTTTTTTGTTTTGTTCCCCCACAGATGCCCGTATTCACCTACGTTTGTAACTTTAGGCCTTTCTACTCTGCTCCTCTATTTTAAGACAGGGAGGGCAGTGTGCCGAGAGGGACAGAGAGACAGGCTGTTGCGGGCTGCACTCTGCACAACGCAGCCAACACGCACAGCGCCGAGGACAGTTTGCGAGACGACATTAGCTGGCTTGTTTACGGCAGAGGCTCTGTTTGGGGGAGGAAGGGGGGAGGAGGGGAGGCAGGCGGGGAAGAAAGGAGAGAGGGGGTTTACTATCCTCAAGAGAGTCGGAATTCCTCCTGAGCCATTCCCCCATTTGGCTGGCAGTTGTGAAAACAATTGCCTGGCATTTACTCTCTCTGTGCAGATGGAGTCCCAGCTATGAGTCAGCTTTGAGAGCAGCAAGTGGTGGAGAAAGTGGTGGGCTTGTGATCTCCTGCACAGCGAATATAAGCATACTTTACAGAGACACTTGGTTTTTGATGTTGGGCAATTTATACAGAGCTGCTACTTCACTTCTTTTTCGTTTTCTTCAGTACCGCTGATATACATATTTCTTACCTCCAATGTTTAGGTGCTCCTTGTAACAAAGTCTAGTTGACTAATAAAGGAATGTCTCTCTCCTGTTTCTCTAGAGTTGACTCACAGAAGATGCTATGCTGACGTCCTGAGCTGAGGGAGCCCTGACTTCATCCCCACTCGTCTTCGTTTGTTATTCCACACCTGGTAAACTCTCCATCACTCACCAAGCACCAACAGCGACCACCGCCACCTCCACCTTTTCCCCACCCCCTCCTGCCCAGCCTGCCGTCACCATGACGTCGGAGCTGGAGAGCAGCCTGACCTCCATGGATTGGCTTCCTCAGCTGACCATGCAGGCAGCCATCCGCAAGGCTGATGCCCAGAATGCACATGGGCCAGGCATGGGCAAGAAGAGTACTCTACTGGATCCTAACACCACGCTGGACCAGGAAGAGGTGCAGCAGCACAAGGACGGCAAGCCGCCCTACAGCTACGCCAGCCTTATCACGTTCGCTATCAACAGCTCGCCAAAGAAGAAGATGACGCTGAGCGAAATCTACCAGTGGATCTGTGATAACTTTCCCTACTACAGGGAGGCGGGCAGTGGCTGGAAGGTGAGCAAAAAGTGACATCCAGATGGAAAAGTTTAATAAAATGGCATAGTAATGGTTCTAGTTGTAACTGTGCGGCTTTTAATTTGTGGACTGGGGGCCATTTTTCTTGTTTACAGATTAATAATGGTGATCGCTTTCCCAGGAGGTTAGTTCCTGTAAGGCAGAAAGCTGATGTTGTCCACCGTGATAACAGCTAAATTGTACTTTGGACACAGCCGATATTTGTTAGTAGGATCAATTAATTGTTGTATTTGCCTTTTCCTGACATTTGTTGACATTAAGAAATGTAGGAAATCACTAAATTTATCCTTCAACAGACACCCTGGTTTGATGTTAAAAAATATCGAACGTCATCTAAGGTGCTGTTGAACGTTACATTGACTCACCCTTTGGCTTGTGTCCATTTGTTTGTGCTGTTTATTCACTTCTGGAAGTTCTCCTTTGACCTTCCACTTTGTGGTCAGCTGTTGACAGCATTTGTAGAAGAGTTGAAATTGATATTCCCTGACTTAAATCATTGTCTTGTGGGTGCTGGCCATCTTAAACAATGTGAGATGCCATTGGTAATCACCATTGTCACTTCTGAGAAAGCTTAGAGGAAACTATGAGTGTGCCAAATCACACTAAGTGCCTTACTCCTCTGAATGAAAAATGGTGCAGCCCTGAGAGAACCATATGAAGTGTAAAACCCTGGATTAATATTCAGAGAAGTGGCCCCTATCTGTGCGAACACAGACTAAATAGCCCATTCATGGGTGGTATTATTCATTGCAGATGCCTTGATAGGAGAAGGCCATTATGCAGAAGGAGAGAGCCAGTGCTGTGTCATCATCTCAAGGAGCCCATGATATACCGAGATGAAGCTATGCTGATTGCCTTTTAAAGGGCCCAGATGGAAATTGATATTAGAATGAGTTTTCCAATCAGTCGACGTTTATTGGAAATAGAATCTTAGGCACTGCTTTATTGCAGTCAGACAAGATGTATGAAGCCCATTTCCTGGGGCGACAAGATCTGGCGTGTGTACAGGCTGCATGGAGGTGTGTGTGTGTGTGTGTGTGTGTGTGTGTGTGTGTGTCTGCGTGTAGGTGAGGAGGAGATGAGAAAGCATGTGTTATTATAAATGGATTGATTTTAGCTTTTGTGGCAAGGCCTTTTGCAAGGAAATGAATTGTTTTATTTTGCAACCTTTTGTTTCCTCTTTTGCCTTCATCATCCCTTATTTAGTTGTCAGCAACACAGCATCATGTGTGCTGTCAGTCTGCACGTGTTCCCGCATTGAGTTACAGGCATTTTCACCAAACACGGGTGTCAGCCCTGTCTTTTGTATACCACCTACCTTCTTTATGTGCAATGGATAGTTTAACTCACTGCCAAGCCATTTTCTCTAGACACTGGCACAAGGTTGCAGCAGTATTTTTCACTATCTTTGTTTGTGAACAAATTCAGATTCATAGCATGTTGCTCTCATTGGTCAGTCTGTTTGTATGAAGATGCTTGAAACAATACTTTATATCCAGTGAGTTGCTCTGAGTAAATAATAATAATAATAATAATGCATTGGTTTTATATAGCGCTTTTCTGGACACTCAAAGACGCTTTACATTGCATTATTCATTCACTCCATACTCGATGGTGGTAAGCTACGTATGTAGCCACAGCTGCCCTGGAGTAGACTGACGGAAGCGAGGCTGCCAATCTGCGCCATCGGCCCCTCCGACCAGCACCAACCACTCACTCTCACACTGCATTCACCCAGGCTTCCTGGCGTTCCCTCACGGTCTCCCATCCAGGTACTGACCAGGCCCTACCTCGCTTAGCTTCCGAGATCTGACGGGATCGGGCATCCACAATGCGGTATGGTCAATGATCATTTCAGTGGGTTGAAGTGGATTTAATAAACTCGTATACACATCCACAGACCTGATTGCTCAGAAATATGAGGGTGTGACTGACTAAGCCAATTAAAATAACTAGATAAGACAAAGGCTTTGGTTGACACTCATCCCAAGCAGTGTGAATATATACACATTTTATAAATTTTGGAGTGGGTGGCCTCAGCGGGAATCGAACTGATGCTGCTGGCAGGGTCGACGCTTTGCTCTACCCACAGAGTTACAGTCCCACTGTAGATACAGCAGAAAGGACAAAATGATATGAATTTATCAAAGCTTGGCTGATGTTTCTTTTGTTGTCAAGTGTGGCTTTTGCACATGGTCAGTATAAAAACTTAGTGATATGATCATAACATTTTATTAACATAAAAAATAGCATGAAAGATTTGGAAATGCTAAATAATAATAGTAATTGATGCCCGTTTTTGTGTGTCAGAACTTCAAAAAATGATATTACATGCACTGACGTCCATTATTGGAGATGCAGGAAGTTTGACACAATAGTGCTTCAATGGGTTTTTCATCATTATTATTAGTAGTATTATATTATCTCTTGGGGTTTTATTTGTTTCTCTGAAAATGTCTGTTTGCCACCTGTAAATGGGTTTAATAGTCTGTCAGATAATTTCCAATGTGGAAATAAACATGCTCAAGCA
The DNA here is from genome assembly GCA_900302755.1 of Chromis chromis. Taxonomy (NCBI): domain Eukaryota; kingdom Metazoa; phylum Chordata; class Actinopteri; family Pomacentridae; genus Chromis; species Chromis chromis. The sequence continues at coordinate 36,455 of OMNN01024036.1, forward strand.
TTGTCAGACCATGAAAGATGTTTTCTTTAAATTCAAAATAGCCCCCTGTGAAGCAAAAGTGCCAGACTTTAAATGCAGTGTGCAAGATTTAGTCCACAGCAAACAAAATGTCAATATCTCAAAGTGTGTAAAGCAGAGGTGCCCAACCCTGGTCCTCGAGGGCCACAATCCTGCATGTTTTAGATGCTTCCCTCTTCCATCACACCTGATTCAAATGATCAGGATCGTTATCAGGCTTCTGCAGAGCTTGATGATGAGCTGATCATTTGAATCAGGTGTGTTGGAAGAGGGAAACATCTAAAACATGCAGGATTGTGGCCCTCGAGGACCGGAGTTGCCCATCCCTGAGTGAGGCTGATTGGAAACAAATGCATTTGATATGAAATCACAGGTGGACTATTTGGTTTCAATGATCACAGGTGTTTTCACTTTTGCTGCATTGAGTTCTACTTTGGGCTGTATTTTAAATATAATCTTTCTACAGTATTTGTTTTTGGATTGTTTATAAGAGGAGATACTCTACTTGTCAGCTCAGAAATAATGCCATTATTGAGAGTTAATACAGTTTTGACTAATTTGACATTTA
>OMNN01024037.1:0-18886 GCA_900302755.1 Chromis chromis
CTCTTTCCCTACACGACGCTCTTCCGATCTGAGAGGAGAGGAGAGGAGAGGAGAGGAGAGGAGAGGCCAGCTCAGCATTACCATACAGCTGTTACACTTGCAGAAGAGAGTGTGTGAGAAATGTTTTATCCACAAGAGACAGTCAAGATACAGATGTTTACAATAATGTAACATGAACTGTTCAGCAGGGATGTTAAAGTCATCCAAGGCTGTTATCTCAGGGAGAAATCTGTCTCCATGAGGATGCATGATATGTGCAGCTGTGACAGAAGCAAGGAGGGCTGAGAAGTCTGGCGGGACTTAAGTGGACATCCGTGAGCAGACATTACAGTGGAGAGCTACTTCACCCCTTCTCCATACACACTTCAACACACACCTGCAAGGAGAGGCTCTCTAGAAGCGATGCATCTGTTCCAGAGTCCCCCTTTACCATGCAGGACTAATTAAAGGATCAAGGGAAGTTAGCGCGGCACCCTACACAGCAGTGTGTTGCTCAATTTAATCACAATAGATCAACGCAGCCTTAATTGAGCTTCATTGTAGAATGAATTTTCCCCACACATGGTACATTTCTCAGCCTGGCGAGCTACACACATGTAATTAATCAAAACAAACGCACAGCTGAGAGTGATATAGTATCATGGGAATGATGGCTCTCAAGGAGACATATGTGTGCCTAACATATTTCATATCACAGTGCAAGGATTTCTGAAAAGCCTCAGCGGTTCAGCCTCACATGCATTTTGCAGCCCGTTTAGATGGCAGCATAAAACAGGCCCTCACAGGAGCGGCTCACTTCCAAGATCAGTCCAGCTCCGTCTATCTGAGGCCGTGGCATCTGAAACATGATCTGGGCACCTCCAAGTGCCTGCCCTGCCTCCCGAACAGAGAAATAACAACAATGGCAGAGCTGCTATCCTCTCCAACACCCAGTAATGTCAGGGAGAATGTCACCGGCAACCACCACCGTAAAGGCCATCGCTCTTAATGAGAGACACACCAGGTTGGAAGCGGTATATGACATGTCATCCTGTGTGTGCTGGAAAGACAAGTTTGCAGTCCTGTGGGAATATTAAGGGAAGAAACAACTACAGAGAAGTGAAAGGGGGTTAAGGACAAAGTGAGACCAGCGTTTACCGGCCTGCTCTCACTAATGTACCGATGGTATATGATTAGAATGCATATGAGAGTCGTGGCCCTGCAGTGGGATTTCCCTCTGTTATAAACACATGATAGCTTTGGCAGGCAGACAGCTGTACTTGTCTAAACAACGACACGGAAAGCACGACCCGGTCCAAGGAGCTCCCACAGATACAGTAAGGCTCTGTCCACTTTGTGCCAGGCGCACACACAGCTGGAAGACAGCTGCTGGAGCACAACTACACTATCCTGGCCTTCACTTTAAAAGAGACTGAAATATACTGACACACTTAAGAAAGGGTAAATATGCACTGAGTGAACTTTGACTTTTAATGAGATATTTAAGCCAACAATATGCCCCACGATTTGTGTTCAGGTATGAAAGAGGTTCCATTTAAATCTGAAACGGGCACACGTTTAACACAGTTTCATTTTATTTCAGCAACTTGCTTTTCACATGCTAGTATTGAGCTGTTGGTGCTTGCTGTCAGAGGGGAAAATCCATCTCTACCAGTGAGCTCATACTTTTCCAGTGTTTACATGTTGAATACATTCTACAGCGTATAGCACATGGGTAAAGCGCTGACTGAAAACTTTCTGAGGAGGGGGAGTTGCTTTAGTTTCAGATCTCTGTTTGATGCAGAGACAGTGACTTATTAAATTAGTTATTTAACCTGTCTGAAAAGTAGTGCAATCAGTGTGTGTGGTTAGAGTTTTTATCCTTTAACAAAGGGCCTTAATGTGAAGAGGAAATTGTTTTTATTTACATCCTTGTGAGTACATCGCTCACACCTCTACTATTCAGAGCCATTAGTAAAACCTGTCAACTTACAGAACAGAAACTTGCGGCGAAGTCATTTGTTTAAAAGGCTATGGCAGTCAGCAGGCATCAAAAATGTTTACTAAACTAGTTTGATTCAAAAAAAAAGTTGCCCCTGTGGATTTGGACAAATTCAATTTAATATCCAAAGTCCTCCTGATGATTTAATGAGACAGAGACAAGGGGAAATTGAACAGCAGACCCCATGTTGAGATGATGTATGGCATATGATGGAGCTAATTGCCGCATAAGCAACTCTGCTTGGTTAATTGGAAAATTAATCAAAGAGCTGCTGGCATACAGTCATCAAAAACTCTCGATTGGTTGTAGTCTTTCTCATAGCGTGTGGCTTTCTTCTGTAACTTCAGGAGACTTTTCTAAAAGTTGTTACTGGAAAAGAAAATGTGGAGTTTGCAATGTGCTACATAATAAACAACAATGGTGATCCACTTACATGAATGCATGGTAGATGAACGCCCATCCTCTTGGTCTCTCCAGCACGTTGTAAAGGAAATTTTGCAACTTTCTGAAGCGCTTGCTGGAAGCGGACGCGTTGGCCCGGGGTCCTGGAGGTCCTGGTAGCGGGGTGCCCAGCAGACCCGTGCGGTGAGACGGGTGTCCGCGCTCCGGGGTGGACGGCTCGCTTCTCTCCGTGTGGACGGCGGTGAGAGCCACGAACTCTACTCGCCTGTCGTCGTTCGGAGCCGGGGGCACCAGCATTCTGATGCCGCCGTTGTTTGATGGACTTCCTAACATCTCGACGATTAAACTACATGTGATCTAACGCGTTTCACTGGATCATCCACAGGAGCGCAAAGTTTGGAGCGAGTCATAGTCCGGTTCGTCTTGACTTTAAAGCGGACTAATCAGCCTCTAACACACGCGTGGGCTAAATACCATGCCGACTCGAGTGGGTCGGTTAAGATTTAAAAGTTATCTGTAAATCAAGTCGCAAAAGACGAGATGCACAGTGGTTGGATAAGTGCGTCGCGCTGAAACGTGACCTTCAGCGATCATTGTTAAGAGTCAGGTATGAGAAGTGATCAAGCACTGACACATGCACAAACTCCGAGGAAACTGTGAAAGGAAGCTGCAAACCACCTGACATCACCCTGCAGCCTCAATCAAGTAACACATCTATTCCTAGAAATACACTTTTACGCACGTAAATCACTAATCGAGGCTACAGAACGAGCGAGTGCAACGCTCATACAGAGGATCCATGTCTTCTAAACTAACTTCAGCGCCCACAGTTCATTAATAAAGTTGCTCTCGCTGTTTCTGTAGTTGTTACTGGCAGACTGAGCCTCTCCACAGCCGTTAACATCAGCTCGCTCTCCCCTCCTGGTGCGTCTCTCTCTGGTCCAGCGCTCCTCCGCTCCGGCAGGCGGGGTGGAGCGCGCAGGAGTCAAGCACATCAGAGTGATGTCAAGAATCGCAAGCGAGCAACTCTAAAAAACTCCGCAGAAAGGCCGAATAAACGATGTCGCGCATCTGGTTTTGTAAACGCTTTGCAGATGATGAACAGCCTCCTGTCCGGTGAGTTGACGCGCAGAAACAGAAGCTCTGGCGAGAGGGAAGCACTCGAGATGAGTGCGAGCATGAGATGCGCGCAGCGACGTGGAGAGAGAAACGGCACTGTAGTTATGTTGTTTATGAAGCTTTCCGGGTAGAATGAGTGATCTCTGACGGAGCTGCTGACTCTAACAACTGCTAACTGTGCACCTTAATGCTGCAAAATTATTCTGAGACTACCTCCAAAGATTCCATATTATTATTTTTAATGGTCAAGGGTACAAGTGGCAAAAGTTTCCTCTGCCTCTCCTTGAGATGAAAAGGCCACTTGTGTTTACTGTGGAGGAGGCTTGGATCCATGGCTACAGGAGTTTGGGGACAGCAGAGACAGGTGTTTTGAGACACAGTGACACTGACAAACGCAGCCTCCTCCTCGGTGGACACAGCTTTCTAAATCTATGACTGTGACACACGGAGAGGCTTGTGGTTATGACACAAATATAGGGTTATGGAGCACTGTGCCCTGTGGAGAGATCACCTGTCAGAGGGCCTCAGAGGAATGCATTGTGAGGTGGTCCCCAAACTCGCGTCGGCCTCACTGTATCATCTGACCACCAAAAGCGACCTCAGCAAATGCTGAGATAATTCACCATGATGTGTTTTTGTTAAACTAACAGCTCTGTTCTGCTAAAACAAGCACCAGGCCAAAATGTAAACCTGGAGCTACTGCAAGTGAATTTCACAAGGAGAAACAGAAATGAGGTGTTTGGAGTTCTTATGAAGTTTTTCAAAACAAAGAAGACTCTCTCTGCTCTTTTTCTCCAGGACCTCATCACTTACATGTCTGGCATAAGTACTCTTCTGTTAAAATTTTAGTGAAATATATAATCGTTACTCTTGAATAAAATGTTTATTTTACTGTCTGCATCAAACTGAGAAACTGACCAGCTACCTTAAGCATGCATTCAGCATTGTGTGAGTTGTACAGTGGACTATAACAATAGCAGAGTCAGGTTACTCTTGCTCTGTGCGTTCCTGTCAATTGTTGTGCTTCGTTTATGGAACATGCAGGTCTGTGGAATGACGTGTGGGAATGCAGCTGGAGTCTCTCACAAGCCACAAATCTAGACATTATTCCCAGGGCCCTGTCCCATTACATAACTTAACTTCACTAATCCTTAACTCTTTACTTAGCATCCACGCTGTTGGCGATAAAATGAAATCAACCGTTGACAGCTGTACTTTACAGCAATGTGTTAATGCAGACTGGTGACAAGTAATGTCACAAATCAGTCTGAAATCTTAGGTGGAACTTTCCAAATGGATCTTGTGTTTGAAGAGGGGTGCAACCAATTGTTTGTTTTAGAAACAGCATTTACAGTTTTTCCCAATTGATAAAACACTAAACCCCATTCTCTGAACCAAATTCTCAGTGGCCTAAACTCATTTTTCGAATCAAACACTCTTTTGGCCAAACCTTAAACACTGTTCAAGTACTTAGACTCAATTTACAGAACTCATCTGCTCTTTTTTTGCTAAACCTTAAACACACTCTCAATCACAAAACACATTTCACACCGTGATACACGTGTGTTGCAAAATTGTAAACACTGGCAGCAAAATGTGAACACAACTCCAACACAGCTGTCATCTTTTACACACGACTCAAAATTGAACACACGTGTTTCTAATGAAGTGATCGGACCAATTGGGCAGGATAAAAGTCAGTTCAGAGTGCGCAGGTGGCACATCAATCTACAATGGACAGAAACATACACAGAGGCAGAGGAGGAAGAGTTCGTGTGAGAGGTGGTGGACGAGGAGGAAGGGGATGAGGAAGAGGCCGAGGAAGACCAAGAACAATCATTACTGATGAAATTCGGGCAACTATTGTACACCATGTCCTTGTTCATGGGATGACAATGAGAGAAGCAGGACAAAGAGTCCAAAACAATTTGAGCAGATTCTCTGTGGCCAGCATCATCAGGACACTCAGAGAAGAGAACAGGTCATTTTTTCTTGTTGTACAACATTTGACGTACAGAATACTATACTGTAAGTACTGTAATGTTCATTACAATACTATCGTTACTGGCTGTATACGTTTGTAAGTGCATTTTCCCCTTTGTAGAATTGAAAGACGACCAAACGAGGGTGGAAGGACTGCTCTTTTCTCCCAACAACAAGAAGCACTCATTGGTGACCTTCAAAATAATGCCATCCGACTCTGTGAAATCCAGCAGAGATTATTTGAAGACAATGTCAGCTTTGATGGACTCAACAGTGTGTCTCTGTCAACTATTGACCGTGTCCTCCATCGCAACACATTTAGCATGAAACAAGTGCACAGAGTAGCCTTTGGGCGCAACTCTGAAAGAGTCAAAGAGTCCTCCACCATCATGCAAACCATCAGCTAGCAATGCATCCTGTATATGTCATAGTTTGGGACAATGTGGGCTTTCACTGTGCTGTCCTGATACGCGAGTGGTTCACCAACAACCAGCACTTCATCAAAGTTTTCCTTCCCCCTTACAGCCCCTTCCTGAATCCAATAGAGGAGTTTTTCTCTGTGGCGGTAGAAGGTCTATGACCGACAGCCCCACACCAGGGAAACTTTATTGGAGGCAATGGAACAGGCCTTTGATGATACAACTGTGGAGTCTTGTCAAGGCTGGGTTCGGCACACCAGAGTGTTCTTCCCCCTTTGTGTGGCAAGGGAAAATATTACCTGTGACGTGGATGAAGTCCTCTGGCCGAACCCCGCACAAAGACATGATGTTGGAGAATGAATCTCAGTGACTTTGTGCAGGAATGTTCTTCATTTATTTTTTGTGCTGAATGTAGATATCACTTATTGACTACAATAATTTTTTGCTAAATGCATTTACAATAAAAATTTTCTGTTAACTACATGCCCCGGATGCTGTGTCCTAAATAATTTTATGTAGTGTTGAACGAATGCTCGGTGGTGAATATATTTTTACTTGCTGTGTGTATGACCTGAACACATAGTTTGGTTTTGAACACAGGATAACTGGTTTTAAGGTGATAGTTTGATTGTGATAGAAAAGTCTGGGGTTTTGTGAATGTAGTTTGAATTTTTGGATTTGTGTTTAGGGTTTTGAAAAAAATGGGTGGAGGTTTCAAGAAATACGTCTTAGCAATTGGGGAAAACTGTAATACAACCAATATTCATGTCCATTGTATATCAATTTAAGGTTTTGTTTTGATTTAATTGGCAAACTGTTTGAAATAAGCTTACCTTAATCAACCCTATGCAAGGAAAGTGAAGATTTACAAAAGAAACTGTCATAAATTGTGAAAAATGAACATACAAACTAGAGTGACTGGAATTTTTGCTTGAAGCAATTTACCAATCAGCAAAATAGCTACGGATCATAGTGTTCAATGACAATAGCAACAGTTTAATTAATCAAGTAATCATTGCAGCTCACTAAAGCACAACATACTAAAGTACTAATAAATAAATAACCTAAACTAAAAAATAACTCATTTAAAAAACATAAACAATAATACAAGTGAGGGTGTCTGATTTCAAATAGCTAAATGACAATTACTCTGATTATTAGCATATGTTGCTAATAATACAGGCTCCCATTTTGAATTGTGATCCACTGAGAAGCACAGAAACTGTTTTATTCCTCTGAAACAATTAACTAAGAAGTATGTTTGTAGTAGGTCTAATTTATAAGGTGCAAAAAGTTAAAGGGTGTGCATTTAAGAAAAGGTGGCACAATTGAGATTCACCTCTCATGGTTATAAGTGTAGCTATTTGTGCCTTTTAAAAGTAGGGTGGATGTAAATGACAGAAAGACAAGACAATCTAATTTAGGAGGAAGGTTGTCTTAAAGTAGAGTGTTGTGGATCCTAACCAACTCATGATGAAAAAACAAGGTGCTAACTAAACGCCAACGCAATGGCATCCTATACTGGGAATCTCCCACTACAACACTCTCCCTGTTAGCCTGGTTTCCTCTCCTCCTCCAGTTTCCCTTTTCTCTCCATCTCTCAGCAGTCCAAACCGGGCCAGGCGGCAACAAAAGAAGAAGGTGTTGACAGACAGACCAGCTCTGCTTGTACCCTGAGGGATTAAAAATCAAAGTTTCACTGTGGCAAAGCTACGCGCCCCCTCTTTCTATTACAGTGCCCTGCTTCAGCGCTACTTTCATCCAGCAATCAACACTTGGAGCTGGGCAGAGTATCCAGAGTCGCTTCGGGGCTGAAGGGAGCTCTGTGACAACACACAACAGCTGAGCAAGGTCACACTGTAAAATGTGGAACAGACGGTTGAAGGCACAAATGTACAAAAGCGGACCATAAGGAAGAGCTGTCATACTCATACGCACATATTTAGTGGCTCTCATCAGCAACTCTTGTGTGAGAGTGGAATTACAGCGGGGGGATAACCCAGAGTGGACTACAGGGGCCCAGTGTTAGGAGGTGGCTGTTGTGCCCACCTCTCCCCTCTCTGCTGTTTTTCCACCACACTCTTCACTCCAAGCATTCACTCACGCCCTGTTGAGCTCCAGGAGTCGACAGCTACTCAGGGAATCTATGGGAACTTAAAAATACTCACATCAGCAATTGTGCTCTACACATAGTACAGTGCAAACCCGCTCCGTCCGACCCCCACCAACCTTTTATTTCCGCTGCGCACTTGGACGTTTACTTACGCCACTTAATGGCTTTCCCAGACCGCACGCTTGTTTGTCTTTATTTAATCTCTTTTCTCTTCTGCTTTTCATCTGTTTCCCTCTCTTTAACACAGATCTTTCTTAATGGAAAACCTCAGAGGAACAAGGAAAGAGGAGGACAGGGGACTGGGGCAGATGAATTGTTGATATAGTGTCTGTTGTGCTGGGTTAATGTTGTTGTGATAAGTCTGGTTATGGTCTTTGGGAAGAAGAAATGACATTGTCAAACAGTGCTGCGGTTGGAGCGAGAACCCCCGGTGAGATACACACTGCAACCATCACGTAGACACTGCAAAAATGTCAGCTGACGTGAGGCAGTTTTCCTGTGCTGATCAATCTGATAATCTGCCATTCAACACCATGAATATGTAACGTGTCAACCACAACATGCAGTGACTGAGTCAGGAAGTTACAGTAGGTTGGATAGAGACCTCACTCAGTAGCCCATTCATGACCACTCAAAAGCTCCTTTGTAGCTCACTACCACTCTTAGTGCTTTTACAGAAGTGACTGGGCAGGCTCTCCGGCTCCTCATAGGAGCACGCAGCATTTTACTGACAAACATTTAAAAGGGTGGAGGAGACTGCAGTGTAGACACTACCTCACCTCCGTCAGTCAAAAACAACCCTGAACCATACAGCTCTGAGCTATAAAAAGACAGACTAAACACATACAAGTAACCAACATTTTTAATAAAAGTATTGAGCTGTGTGGTTTCTAAACATACTGACTATTTTTAGTCCATGAAAGGTAATGAGTCAACATCTAAAGGGTTAAAAGATCAGTTTTCAGGGTGTAGAGTGAGACAACATTAGCAATCAGGGTAAAAAAAATTGTAAATATCAGGTTAAATGTTTATTTAATTGTACTTATGTAGTGCCAATTATCAACACAAAAGATCTCAGGGGACTTTACATAATAAGGTGAGGATGTTATAATATTATATTACAGAGATAAACCCAACAATTCCCTTAGTTTGTCATTTGTACTCTGCATCTATCCAAAACATCATTGTGGACGAGCTGAAAGCAGAAAATAGACTGGGTTGCTACAGTTAAAGTTTTCCTGGTGGTGGGTCATGAACATTTCTCAGCTGTCCTGAACTGACCTGAACGATTTGAGCTGTGGTGTATTAAGAAAGTCAGAATTTAACTGTTGAACCCACATTCCCAGCTCCATGTCAGCAGCTATACTTCTTTATAAACATTATCTAATAAATTGCATGTGTTTGAGAGCAGAGAATACTATATATTTAGCAGTATGTTGTGCACAAAATAGTTCAGTTGCGGAGCCTGCATGTCTTATGAAGAGACAGCAATAAGAGAATTTCACTACTTATTCTTATACAACACTGAAATGCCAGGACCTGGGAAAAGCTAACATTACAGTTTGATGATGATTTAAAAAAAATCTTCTTACACCTCAAAAAGAGAGAAAAGCAGATCAAACACAAAGTCCATCTAAGTGAAAGGACACTCCTGTTATGAGTTTGTTGCAAACTTTGTGAGACCAGCTGCTGTTGTGGCCCTGTCACAAGGTGCAGACCACAGCCAGGGCAGTCAGCCCCAGTTCATTTGACCAAAGCTGCCTTGATCTGACCAGACGAGCCAGCCAAGAAAAATACCAGCAGACAATCCTTTTCACGCTTGACTTAAGCTCAAACATTCTCACAATCCTCGTCCCTCTCATTAGAAAGAGCCGAGCATAAGTCTGCACTCATTAATGCAGTTATTGTTCGGTGATTAAGTCGATTAAGAAAGGGCCCTCCGGTTTGAGTAATGTTTACTAGTGGCTCTGACTACAGCCAGACAATTACATACTAAGTGGTCACTAAGAGTGCAGAATAGGTTTGATAATAAAGGACTTCAAAGTGATTGCAACTTTTGAACTTTGACTTTCAACGCTGACACCATGTTGAACGGCAGACATCTCATTTCAGCAAAGTGGGACATTATGAGCACCCTTTATCTCTGCCTAATTTTCTGTTCCACCATAATTACCTCTCTTCCTTTTAAGATTTAGGTCGGATAAGGAATGCAGTCTGATCTCGCAGGAGCTGAGCAGTCTCCAGCCAAATAACTCGTGACTCTATTGTTAACCGTTTGCCCTTTGTGGCACATGAAGCTTTTCCACCACTTCAGGAGGGCAGCAGGAATAAGATTAGTGGTGCTCATATAGTCTGGCTTGGATGCAACGTGGGGTACATATTGATTCATAGTTTTTGGCAGACTAAAACTGCTTAAACAATGCTCCTACTGAAAACTGTGACCCTGTGTTTGGGAATAAATCAGGTGCCGTTATAGTGTTTATAAGTAGTATTTACAGTTTGTTAGATCAGTGCTGCCCTCCTATGGCCATTTGGGAAAACAACAAAACGTTTCAAACAGGCATAGTTAAATCCACCACCGTGTCCATGGTTGCAATGAATCCCGTGTCTTTAAATTACTGCTACAACTTCATAACTGTAGAAACAACAATGAAGCTCATATTCTGTGCTCTGGTGGGATGTGTGTACCTGGAAATACAGTGTGGTGGGATGCCTGGGTTGGTTCATGTCCTATCTTTCGGTTTGCTCCTGATACTCTCTCTTGCCTCTCTGTCTACTGTCCTCACACTAGCATGTTGCTTAACTCGCCTGAAAATAAGACAATGAAGACAAAGATTAGTGCTTGATGAGACAAAGTCAAAATAACCATAAAACAGGATTCTTAGACAAGTTATGGTTTTTAATTTTTCCAACAAACAAAGTTTGTTTACAAAAAGGAACATCAAAAATAAAATTGTACCTATCTATTGCATGTCATGCTGGCAGTTCGAACTACATGCAAAAACAACAATAATAAGAACATTGATAATAATCATTACTGTACAAAAAAATGGTGGGAAAGATACGAGGCCGAACATCATTTTAGAACCAAAAGAAACACTTGTATTGAAAAAAAAAAAAGCTCTATAAAAAGGGTGTTTTTTTGCTCCAGACGGAGTCATGTGTTTGTACATGAGACTTAAACCAGGGCACAAGACTCCAAAACTACCCGGGTAGAGAGGGATGTGTGAAACTGCATAGAGGCAGAGAAAAGATTCTCCGCTCTAAAGACAAAGGAAAGAAAGAAAGTGAATGAAAGAATCAAAATGGAAGAGTAAAGACGAGTGTGGCTGCTTCAAATGCAAACACACACACTCTCACATACACGGTTAACCTATACAGTTTGAAGGCCTTACAACATAAAATCATGCTTCATCATCAATGTGGAAAACAACACAACATGAAATTATCATTGAACCTTATAACCTCTTCACAAGATCCCTTAGATTGACTCGCTGTAAAAAGTGATATCTGAGGTATATGGCTTCGATTCATCCATCAATGTGTAAATCATTTAATCCAAGAAGAAGAATCCCATGGCTCCCTTCAACCACAGATATGCCAAGAGAAGGTCGTGCAGACAAAGATGGACACTTTCCCAGTTCATCTCCAAATGGAGAGCAGAAAGTAAGGTGCCGGGAATAAAGCAATACTTTCTTACATTTTTGAAATCTTAGAGGATTGGACATGTGATAGGAGGAAGAATTGAGTTGGTCTGTTTAAAGACGGTTGTCAGGGATGTGGTGTGACTGAAGTACAAAAATTATACTACGTTTAAGCATGGATGCAACACAGCATGATTTCGAAAGAGTCGATCAGTGTCCCTTTGGTTTTTGATCCAGTGTACTAAATTTATTACAAAAAAATGAGTGTTACAAGATTTCAGGTCCCTTGTTTGAATGAGCAGTGCTTCAAATCAAGGCTATCAAGCATCCGTCGTCGAAGTCGATGGCATCTGTCGGCATCACATGGGCTGGTATGCATGTTGTGTGTGTGGAGAAAGGTTCCTGGTTGGGCTCAGTCAGTGCTGACCTGCGTGACCTGCGCGTCAGCTGTCTGGTTGGTGGACTGGATGAACATTGGTTGGGTCAGCTCCTGTCCCGCCGGCATCGTCACCTGTTGTATCTGATACAACTGCTGAGAAACGAAAAGACAGACAGGGAGGTTGAAGGTTTCGCGTGTTGGTGGCTGTTGATGGGATTACACCCAGCGACAAGATTTTCGACAGGTTTTTGTTTGTTACAAGACACTATTTAGGATGTTCCTCGGACAATATCCTACATCTGATGGTATTAGATGTTTTATATATTATTATTTACTTTTTTCAATCTTATCTGTTATTATTATCTTATCTCATAGAACCCTTCGCAGAATAGAATAGAATAGAACAGCCACTTTATTGTCATTCATAACATACACTAGTTGGTGCACATTTGAACGAAATTTCAGTGCCTTAGCTTGCCATTGAACTGGTAAAAATTTATTCAAAAATATATGTACAAAATATCACAATATACACAATATATACAATGTAAAAATTTTAAAGTAATATGCTATGTACATAATGTATGTTACGCATGATACGTATAGGAATTGAGCATTCTAGCTTGTTAAAATTAAAATTAATGGCTTTTTCAAAGAGCAAATGTCAAGTGGTTAGCAGCCAAATGGGTAGGTAGTTAAAATGAGAAATGCTAACAAGAACCTGCCACCTGAAATCAAAAAACAGACAAAAAAAACTTTATTGCATTTGTTACCTGTCCGTCAGTAAACTGGTTGAATTGCTGTTGTCCTTGCTGAACCTCTGTCTGTGTGATCTGGAAACAAAATAAGTTATTCATCACCATCCTGTCATTTTAACACAACAGCTATATAATGTGTAAATGTTTGGATATCAGCAAGATTAGTCGAGTATCGGTGTGTCTTTTTTCTGTTGGAGTAATTACCTGCTGGGTGTTTGCAAGAGTCTGAATCTGTCCTTGGACCACTTGCGCTCCAGAGACAGGCTGGGCTAGACGGATGTATTGTAGCTGGCCCGTATTTAGCTGCACCTACAGTCAACCAACACAAGGGGGAGACAGAGTTTGGTTTAGAGCAGAGGTCATTCGAACACAGAGGTCACAGCCATTTTCCTACTCTGGACAACAGCAACGAAAATCCTTCACTTTCCTCTGGTGGATTATTAACTTTCTAAAACTGATGTTTCTTGCCTGCCAGCAAACAGTGATAAATAGAAAATTCACATCATGTTTGTCCAGCGCTACAACGTCAAACACCACGTCATGAAGCAAGCACAAATGAGATTGGCAGGCTTCTCTCTTTACACCTGGGCCTACCCTTTCTTCTCCTTCCCCCTTTGCTGCTTCACCGGCCCCACCTTCTCCCTCCCCTAATGCCCACTCCTTGCCTTTACCAGCCTGATGCAATAGCTTACCGGGATTTGCTGGATCTCTCCTGTATTTGTGATGATCTGCTGCATGACCTGCATGGTCTGGCCTTGGGCTTGAGCTGTCTGAGCTTGACCCTGGGCTGCAGCAGCCTGGACAATCTGCACCTGCTGGCCTTCACCCACCTGCATGGCGACAGGCGCACTCTAATGTAAAGAAGAGCAAAGACGAAAAAGAAAGAAAGAGAGAAACAAAGACAGACAGACATTACACAAACACATTAGTAGTTGACCAACAACTGGCACGGGCATATAGTTTTTAACCAACAAAAAGCAATGAGCCATGAAATCATTAACTTCCCTGGAATATCATTTTAACCCAGAAGTATGAAGCTTATTTATCCTTGAATTTAAAAAGTCTGTTAAAGGCACAAAAGACATGGGAACATAGGGTGACAATGCAGGTTTCAAGTCTTCTCTTCTGTCTGTCACATTATCCAGGAAAGGCCATCTGATCTCATGCTGCGGTCACCCCTACAGACCTCAGTCACCTGAGCAGGACAGAGTTTGTAGGCAGCGGTCGCCTACAAGACTGTGGCACTGAGGTGGCCTGTGTGTGTGGTTAGTGAACATATAAAAGTATGCGTGTTTACCGTGATGGGTGTGCCCTGTGATTGCACCTGCACTTGCTGTAACTGCTGCATGGTGGCACCTTGCAACATCTGATGGTCGACAGAATAGAATGAGAAAATGAGAGAAAGACACACAGTGAGAAAGCAGCGATTGCAACAACTCAACACACAAATGTAAGCATGAGTGGCGTGTATGCACAGAAAAGCTTAAATGTTAAAGCGGCAAACGATGACATACAAGCAGCAAATGACATTTAGGAGCATGTTTATGAAATATGCAAGTAAAACAGGGGGAATTATGAAGAACCTGAAGTGAAATGACAAAAACAAGATAAAAAAAAATACACTCGAGTTTGGAAAGGCTTAAAATATGCATATACATCACAGTTACTTTTACAGCAGTTTAAGTAAGGTCAACTGCAGTTTTACTTATGAGAAAGTTGTTGACCTGAAAGAAAAATGACAGAACTGGTACAACAGTGACAACTAGTGACACTGAAAGCTCTGCACACGGACACTCACAGTTAAGGGACATGAAATAAGATCTCTCTTCAGCTGAGTTCCTCCATCACCTTTTCTCAGTATTTTTTACACTTCTTCATTCTATAGGACTTCCTGCTAAGGGCTTACTGTACTTTACAGGCCAAATCTGTTGTACCAAACATGACATGTGCCCTAATAGCTAGTGGCAATCTAACTAGTTATTTCCTTTACACCAACCCAGACAAGGAATGATGTCATTTGAATACAGTAGCAGAGATGCAAATACAAATTTGTGGTGCAGCTTCAAAGATTTGAGCAAAATCTTTAATTTGAAAAGCACTTCAACTTGCCAAATTCCTTTTTGGGGATTTAATCTTAAACCTTAATACCTTCAAAGTCCCCATTTCAAAGTGCTGCCTTGTAACTACTAGACTGCATAAGGTGAGTGTCAACGTGTAACTTGGGACTGCAGCAGTAGAAGGACGGTGAATCACACCAGGTCTAAACAAGTATGACAGCTCAGCTAAAGGCAGTCTGCTGAAGCAGCATGAAGCAGCACAGCAGCCCAGCAGCACAGCTACATGACATGCAGAGACCAAACTGGAGAGAAAGAGTGCTAAGCAGAAAAAGTAGTAGGAACGAGATAATTAGAAACAGGGACAACTGAATGATGTCTCTAAATGTGAATGTTTGTTTTTTACTGGGTGGTGAAAACACTATGACCCTGTGTTCTTCCCAACACTGTGTGGGTGCATGTGCAAGAAACTAAGTGTGTGTTTTTGTATGAGTAAATTATGTATGTATTTGGAATTTTTGGATTCACTATCAAATTGCCTCAGTTTTAATCAATGAATTTACAGATTGCCTTTTGCATCTACAAATATGACTTACATAAGTAAATAAGATGTCAGAGGATATTTGGTTTAACAAAGAGTTCAGATTCAATGTTCCCTCTGCAGGGCTTCAGTGAGAGGGTGTGCACATGTATGAGTGTGTTGGGTGTGTTTTGAGGTCCTGTTATTCATGCTGGTGGGAGAGGGGTCTGTTCCTAAATGTGAGCTAAGACTAATATCAATAAAGCCGAGCAGGATGACCCAACTAACAAGCCTTTTGCAGCAGGATTTCCAGGACTGGGTGGAGTTACAATGTGCTACTTAAACTTCTTGAGAGTTACAGAGAAATATAAATGCACTTCAGGCACAATATCCCCTTTTTTCTCCCAAGTACAGCACATTACTCATTAACTGGTAATTTGCGTGTTTCTATAGGGAGAGTTCGGCCTAGAATTGTCACATCCCACTGTGGTTTCATTTTGTTGCCGCTTCTTTACATTCTGTTGTGTGTACTTTGCTTTGTGACAAATGCTGTGAAAACCTCTTTAAACAAGGTGTTAGGCGTACCTGTCCTTGCTGTGGCTGCGCGATGATAATCTGTCCAGGCTGGATGGTCGCAGCTGTCTGTGCGGCAGGTTGCTGTCCCTGCTGTGTGCCCTGCACCTGTACAGCTCCAGGCTGTTGGGCCAAGGTGAAGTAGTACTGCACCGGCTCTGCGGGAGCTACTGACTGACGCATCTCCTCCTGAAGATGTGACACACACACATGCAAACACACACACATCGAGGGACTATCAGTCCATTACATCTCCATGAATTATTTTTGCAGGTGTAACGGTAGAGGAGAGCAGGTCTGATAAATAACTGATGGGATGTGGCTGCGAAAGAGTAACGTAATCTGGATGTAGATCCATTACAAGCATCATACTGTTCTATAACATACATTGGAGCTCTGGAGGCATGTTAGGCTCAACATGGTGATATATCAGCCAGGAGCAACTCACACTAAATGTTGTATCCATAACCATTTGTGACTCTAATGTTTTATATGTTTAATGAAACTAATAGCGTGATAATTATTGATTTCGTCTGGCCAAGCTCTGCCTGTCTGTTCTCTTCTCGGGTCAGCCAGAGAAATGTAACATCAAGAGTTTGTTGGGATTTAGTTTACTTTAATCCAGGTCTTCGGATTATCACATATTAAATTACCAGTAAACACTGACCTGTGTCATTCTGTTTCATAACTGACTAATGAGGAGGGCTTCATCTTGATGAGGTTTCTCCATCACCAGAAGCGTAAACACCCCTCTCCCAGCTCCATGACAACACAGCTGAGAGTGTAGGATGTTTACATGCCTGGAGACAGTCTACTTGACAACAAATTTAAATATCTCACTCTTCCATCTGGTATACTAAATTTCTTTACAGCCATCACTCGTCTGCTTCAACATTATATGCTGTTTTCATTCACTATCCTTACTGAATTATGTCCTGGTAAGAAATGTGTTTTTTGACACTTAATACTACGACTACCTAATACCTACTAACTGGACAAACTAGTTTCACTGCTGGGGTTACTGTTGGCTGTCTGAGGCAAAAAGATGCTGCAAACATCCGACTGAAAGCTCTCGCTGTCAAAACCCCAGCTTCCAGTCAAGGATGTTTACAGCACCTCCAGGTTGCCAACAATGGAAAAGTACCTGAGATGAATACCCAAATGATCAGCTCTTTATCTTGTGGTAACTTAAATGTGGAAACTGGAAACTGTTTTTGAAAACACTTTAGAACAAATTCTGAAATACCAGCAGATTTCCTGCCACAGTGCAGGTAATAAGACTGCAATAAGACTGAAAGCAGTGTTTGCTTTCCTACCTGTCGTTTAGGGGGCTTTAGGTCATCCCGGGGCACAATGTCAATCAGGAAGTCGAACTGGTCAAACTTTGTTATTGCCATGGCAATGTCGTTCCTCTGGAAACATAAAACACACAGGCGGTCAGATGAGGTGGTCAGAGTTTAATTATGCTAATTCTATGAATGCAGCTACCTAGTATATATAAACATGCCTCAGGTCTGAGGTCATCGGTCCCAAAATAGCCACACGAGAGGCTACCGTGGGATTGAAATACAGTTCCCAGTAGTACTGAAACAGGTGTTTGCTTTAATAATGGAGCTCAAACGAAGAGAGGATAAGCTTACAGCTAAATTGATTAGTCGATTGAAAATGAATTAGGGACTATTTAGATAACAGATTATTCAATTGAGACACCTTTTAAGCAAAAATGCCAAATGCTCGTTACAGCTTCTAACATGTAAGCATCTGTTGGTTTTGTTGGTCCTCTGTGATAGTAAATTGAATATCTTTGGGTTTGGGGTTGCTGAGTGAACAGGAATAAGCAATTTCAAAATCGAAATTGGTTTCAACTGTGGTAGACCTTCTTCTCGAACAGACTTGTTATAAACAGAAGAATGAATTGACAATAATTAAAAAATTTATTGGCAGATGAAACAATAGTGAAACAATCATTAGTTGTATTCCTAGATAAATTACATTAAAGTTCCAAATTTCGATCTTAACATACAGCCATCAAAGATAAACAGGTGAATAAAACACAATCACAATCAGAAATCTGTGTCTAAGGTGAGTGTAAATGAACAGGAATGACATTTTCCTGCCCTCATGAGTACAAGCTTTGCTTCCATACCCCTTCCTATATCTACAGTAGTGCGCTGTCTCTGTGGAATTTTCCACAGGATATTGGCTGTCAGGACCCCCCATTGTGGCCCACCCTTCACTAGAGGCTATTTATAGTAGCTTGATTAATATCTGGTAACATCAGGTCACATCTACACTTGTTCTATTGATGAGCGTTGCTATGGCGACCCCAATTGGCGTGCCCTCTTCACAATAGGACTCGGGCTCTGTGCGTGTGGAAATGGAGGGCCCTGCTTTACCTCACTTAGGCAAAAGAAAATCACACATTCACGATGTAATGTGTCATCTGTGGTGTAAAATGTAATTAACATGTACAAATTCAAAGTAGATTAATAGCTTTCTATTTAAAGCATGAAGTGTTGAGTTCTAACAACACAAAATAGGACTGTCATACGGGACAGAGACAGGCTGAGACCACAGCAAAGTGAGCATACTTCCAAAGTAGGCCTTCAATGTAAGACTCCTCCAAGACCAACTGCGATAAGAGCGATTACACTGTCTTTTTTTTCCAGTCTCTTTTTCTACCTGCGTGGGTATACACACAAATATCCATGGACTGCTAATCTCACCAAGGTATGTGAATGGATAAAGTGGACTTAAGGGCTTTCATGTTCTGCTCCATAGTTTTCTCCTCTTGCCATCCAGGTGAGACAAACTCTACACTGATTTTCCTATTTTCCATCAGCGCTTTTCTGTTCTCCGCTTCCTTTATCTCTTGTGTCTTTCCAGAGCCCATCTTATTCAACTTTGGGACAGCAGAGCAGGCAAAATGGCACCGGGGGGG
>OMNN01024037.1:18906-33617 GCA_900302755.1 Chromis chromis
GGGGGGGGGGGGGGAAGTGGGTCACCGGCGCCCGCCTGGCTTTGCTTTTAGAGTCAATGGAGGGAGAAAGAACTTAACAGAGAGATAGTCCTCAAGGGGATGCTGGTATGGGGCCTCTGCTTGTACACACATGGACACAGGCACTTAATGAATAGAAAGCAGCAAAGCAAAAAAAGACAGCCAATTGATACAAGGGTGTGGGAGACGGGTTAAAAAGAAAGGATAGCAGAAATGTACAGAAGGAAAGAGGGAGTGTACCTATTGCAATATATAGTTTTCCAAACCCAGCAATAGAATGTGATGAAGAAATACTGACAGGCCAATTGGTTTCTTCAACTATAGCGTCATTTGCACAGGGTAAATCACATTATACAAAGAGGATGTGTAGGTGGAGGGGGGGAGGAAGCTGAGTCAACTCAAAGGTGTATCTGACCTGTAGTGTGCGTCTCTTGTTGTCCTCAGTGTGGATCCATGCTCTTAGGGTGAGCTCTGTGATGAAGATCTGAGCTGCTTTGGCAAACAGGACCGGAGCCTCTGCACTGATCATCTGTACAGAGGAGATAGTGTTACACCTAGTTAAACAGACCCAAAGACTATCAATCACACATCAGCAATAACATGAAACACTCAGGACCTGAGTCAAAATTGACTACATAAAATTCAAGTGATGCAAAGTAAACAACAAATGCATTCATTTGTTAAGTAAGAACATGTAAATATTCACTATTACTCACAGCATTTTATCATTTATATTCTTTTCATTACAGTTCTGAGTTTCCATTAAACCTAACAACATCTCTTTGTGGAATAAAAAAAAAATCACTACTCTGTATTTTACTGTTTTTCTACACAGTAGCACTGAGCTTTGATGATCACTGATCATTCTTAAGTATATGGACATGAAGCTAAAAGGTACGAGGCTATTTTAAGACAATGCCACTCACATGTGCTTGTACACACGCAGTGAAAGCTGCTGTGTCAGGACCGACAGAAGGGTCTTTCCTTCAGATATGTCAGTGATCTCCTGATCTCTTTACCGCTTTAAGCTGCTACTTAACTAAGGGGATAGCAGTCTTTACACGGCACATTCAAGTCACACACACGTTTCAAGGGTTTCTTTTTAGAGACTACGAACAGTCCTCGCTGATAACGCGGTGTAATGGAGGAAAAATAATCACTCCTCCATGAGCCATAACTTCCTAATTAAATGCAATTGACAAATGTTAGGAGATAAATGGGTATCTTTAACCCTTTAAGACCTAAGCCTCAAAATGTAGGTCGTTTTTTCTTATTTTGACTACAAAAGGGGTCAGAAAATGTCCTGTGACTAGGTGCTTTTGCTCGTTTTTTCAGAAGACATGAAACTTTCAATATCTGGCAGTTATTTACAATTTAATGTATGTTATAAGAGTGTAATGACAGTTTAAAATGAAGAGAAACACAAAACGGGATTTGATTTTAGTGTTTTAGTGGGAAAAAACAATGACATTGAGCATAAATGAAAGATTTTGCATGTTAAAGTTGAATTTTGAAAAGTAGAAAACTATTTACAACAACATTTGTGAGTCTTTGGCTCTAAATGAGCAAAAACAGGCCATAAAATGGAAGCTATGTACAGGAGTACAATTCTTCGTTCCACCGCTGTGTGTGTTTTCCTTGGGAACAAAGGGGCTGCTTCGTGAGCTTCCAGGAATCCATTGGATTTTTTCTGATAGGGCAAACGGTGACATAATTACGGTAGTCCAAAGTGTGCTTGCGGAAACGAGTCGCTGACGACGCACTCTGTCTTAAAGGGTTAAAGAGAGCTTGTAGATACATCCACAAAAGTCAGAGATAATCAGAATAGATTTGAATGTTTGGTATTTCTATCAAGGTATACTTAAAGTGATTGCTTTAATTTATTATAAGCTCAATAAAATCCAGATTCCTAGTTTATTGCACCCAATTGTTGTTGGATATAAACTACAATTTGCAGCAATGTGGGACGTATTTAAAGAACTTAACGTGTGGATAAAATGTAAAGCTATCTTAAAAAATAAAAGCAGTTCAACGGCTACTTCTAATGGCTGCAAACCTAGATCTTCAAAGTCCTATTAACAGCTACTTGCTATTTAATAGACTTGGTATTTTTACATAATGATGCTTGACTATGGCTTTAAGGACAACGTGAATATGTGTTGATGTAAACCCACTGTAAAAGTACTCTCTATCACTGGACACTGCTAAATGCAAAAAGCTTATACAATTTTTTCAATTATAAAATAATATTTGCCGTTTAGTCCAACAGGTAATTCATGGGTACTGATGTGAGCACAAGAAGCCACAGACCACAAACTTGACAGAGGGCATGTCAAGTCTAAATGAAAGAACTAAAGAAATTAAATAAGTTACATCAAGCCTTAATGTATTATAATAATTCAAAATTTGTCAAAAAAACTGAAGTAAAATCAGAAATGTATTTCAACTAACTGATTAAAGTTCACCATCAAGCTCTACACCTTTTTGATCCTGTCTCTCAAATATTACAAATTACTAGTACGTCATATGTTCTCATAACTCAAGTGAATTTACCCTAATGAAAGGAAGAGTACTACAGCAGTGTGGTTCTTTTCACTACATAACCCCGATCAAAAATATTTTATCAAAATGGTCCATTATTTAGGTTCTTCTCTTACCTTGACGTCCTCATCCAACTTCATGATTTTTTTGATTCGAGCAAGAGGCAACTCCTGCACACGGAAATCCTTCTGAAAATAATGGATAGGCATTCAGTTAAACGCGAGTGTGATTAGTAGGAGACCATGTGAAATGCCTGAATCTTAGTTGTTCACTTTGCTAGTGTGGGTGCATCCGTTTTGAAAGGCATAACGTACCACAGTCAAGTTCCTGATCTCTTCCATGACACGAGGCCAGAAGGACTGCAAGGTCTGCTGGGCATCGCTGCCCCCGGCTCCAAACGCATCTGCAGACATCTTCTACTTTGCTGCATGGAAGGACAACAGAGGAAGAGACAGATGTAAGTAAATAATTAATAGTTAGAAAACAAAAATAAAAAAGACAAGCCATGTGGAGATTCAGAGACAGTCAAGACAGGTCAAGGACACAAAACACCAAGACACAGAATACAACGTCGGTCCAAGCCAGGCCTGTGCTGCCCAGCGCTCTTCCCGTGTGTCAGACCCACATATCCTATCACAGCCTATAATTAAAATACACTGAAATCTAAAATAGAGCACCAACGGGCTTCTATTATTGTCATTGTGGGATGTTGACATGCCCAAGAACCCACCACCAGACTGGCTACACACTCTCTGATTATGAATGAATCACCTTCGGCACATAGTTGCAGCTCCTCCACAAACACAAGCATATCATGTGCAAGTCAATTGCTGCTGGTGACCCCATGCAATGAGGACAATGCTAAAGCCACAGCTCCAGAAGACACAAGTCTGTTTATGGCATAAAGAAACAATCCCCATGACAAACTGGCAAACTCTGAACACACACAGACATATGCTCACGAATCATCCTAAAGTTGTAAAGTGAAATAAACTATTATTATTGCAAACACATGTGTGTAGACATAGGAGCTAGTGCTTCTACAAGGGGTCTGACGGTTTGAAAGAGGATCCAGCAGGTTACTATGGCATGCCAGGAATCTGCTGGGGGAATATTGGCCTGCCTGTCTGAGCATGTAGAGCTTGGAGTGTCTTGATCACACTCTTTCACTCTCTCCCTTTTTTCCCCCTACCTTAGTGAAAAGATTCCACAGGAGGGAGAAGAAAAAGAAATGTGGGGGGACAGAACAAGAGATGAGTGTCTGGAGCTACTCAAGAGAGACGGGATGTGTTTGTGTGCGTTACTGAGGGAGGGGCAGTGCCTTGTCCAGTTCAGCATTAATCCAGCGCTAAGACAAAGTGCCAAAGGCTTTAACAGGGGGAGGTAAGAGACAGACAGGGCCACAGCCAGACTGCTGTGCAAACCAGCTATGTGGGTCAAACAAGACAGAAAGAGGGAGACAGAGAGAGAGAGAGAGAGAGAGAGAGAAAGGGAGACATGACACTACAAAGGAAGAGTGTTAGGAGAAGGGGGGTCTCCTCTTTATCTTCTCCTTCTTTTCTCACTCTGGGCCAACAAGCATGAATGGCTCCATCCCTGGTCCAGCTGACAGACCAATACAATACAAAAGACAGCCTTTCAAACACACTACCCCACTAGGTTCTGTTACAGCTTCGTTGTGAGGGACTGTTTTGACTTTAGGTCCACATCAGCTCCTTTATTCATAGCACTTAAGAGCAGTTGTAAATATTTTAAACTGATAAATGACTGATTCAGAATGCAGGCCCTTTACCTGATTGATTTTTGACAGGAAAGATTGCTTCTCTGGCAGTTGTAAAAAGTTACTGTATAATATAGAAGAAGCACTGCTGCATCCTGTTCTGTCGTTCAGCTTTCGACAGACAGTAGCCTAAATCAATAAGACAGAATGGCGGGCGAGAGGGGGGCTTTATATAAATCAATCTGGCCGCTTGTAGCTATGGCATGCCAGGCTAGTGATTGACCTTGACAGTGTCTCCCCTTCCCTGTCTGACGCTCCAGTGTCCAGTTGCATTTCAAGGTTGATTGAAAACCTGCAGTCTCCAGAACAATCCCAGCATTCCACAGGGCAGAAATGACTGATGGGAATTGTAGTTTTTCCTCCTCTACATGAGGGGTGAACTGACCTCTGCAAGTTCTTTTTGCAGTCTCTGAGTACTTTGCAACACCACGACCACACAAAGAGGGTGAACAAAATGAGAGCAGTGAGAGCAATTTGTTTGTGCAGCTAAATGGCCTTTTACCATCTGTATCAGTACTTGATCTTGTGATAATTGTGAACAAGGCAACCTTGTGTATCTGTGTATGTACTGCCTACCAGCTTGTATGGCTGTCTCCCACGGGTGGCCTGATAAGAAACAATAATTAGGCAATCCACTTAACATTACAGATGACCATTAATGCTGTGGTCCAGAAGACACAAGAGGATGGGCAGGTTAAAATAGCAAACAATTCTTTCACTTGATAAAAAGATAATAAAATACACACAGGCCACATCGGCTCCTTTTTCTGGCACGCACCTCACTTCTCTTAAACTCCTGCCTTTTCTTTGAAAACACTCAGAGGAGAGAGCTGTTATTAAATCACACATCCACCCCAACCCCCTCTCTCTGACCCTGTAACCTTCAATGTAAATACACAGCCGCGCACTAACCACAGCGGCAGGAGGAGGGTGAGCAGAGGGGAAGTCAATATGTGAGAAGAAATGAAAAGGCAAGTGTGACGAAGGGCAGGCTGAAGCGTGAGAGAGTAAAAGAGTAAGACAACAACATATGTGAGAGACAAGAGGAGGGCGAAGTATCAACATGTCTATAAGCATTGCTTTTGCAGCTAGTTAGTGTGCACTACCTACAGTGTACCAATATTACCATATTTCCCAAGGCTTTGTATCAATGGAAAGTTTGTGTGGGAGCCTGCTAATGTCTGATACACCGGTGCAGAACATTATGTCTTCTGCTGACTTCGTGCAACACCTTCTATGGTCTGGGCCTAGTCATGTCAAACAAACACATTGAGTGGGGCTATCCTCTGCACACAGAACATTTTGAAACTCCCCAAAAGCTAATAAATGTCAGCAATATAAACGATGTAAAAGGTCTGGAGGTTGATGCAGAGTACTACAGAAAGCAAGTGTCAAGATGTCTCACTTTATCTGCAGTGATAAGGAGTACTTGCTTCTGTATTTCAGCTCTCTCATCTATATTAAGCTTTGAAGCATTACTTAAATGGAAATCTGTACTAAAGAATTTGCTAAAGCTTCAGCTCACTCCTTACTACTTACGGTCAGCACTGTAAGTAACTCTAAATAAAGTGTCCACAAATGTTGTTAATGTATTTACTTTGATGTGAACTTGCTATTCTTGAAAACACTGTGCAGTACTGTGCAATGGACCTGCCAAGCTCATCTCCGTTGTGTTGTTCTATGCCGCTACTGTATGCTATATTAGGGTACATTGTGTTGTTCTATGCCGTGCTTCCTCTCCTCTTCCCTGCAGCCCTGTTGTCCTTCATCAGGTCATCGAGACAGAGAAATGCCAGTGTTAGGTTTCTTCCGAACTCTGCTCTATGTGTGTGTCTTGGGGGATAAACGTCTGTGCCTTTCTTTTTTTTTTTAAAGATTTATTTGTGGCCTTTTCGTGCCTTTATTATTAGAGAGGACAGGACAGTAGATGGAGTTAGAAACGGGAGAGAGTGGGGAAGAACATGCAGTAAATGGCCGAGGTGGGACTCGAACCCGGCACAGCCGCTACTCCTCTGCATGTGGGTCACGCGACATAACCGCTAGGCTATCGGGGCGCCGTCTGTGCTTTTCTGACTTCATACAACGCAGCAACTTGCTCTTCCTCCTTCAGCGGCCCTTCATCTCTTCCTGTCTATCCTCCAGTACTTCCCGTCTCTTTTTGCCACTCATGGTAATGCATTTCTCTCTTCCCCCGTCTTACTTACTTTCACCTGATCCCCCCTTTTCCAACTTCTCTGAGAAAGTCAATGCTGCTCCGCTTGCAGCAGCTGAATCAGCGCTAATGTTGTTCTGCCAGCCCGGTCCTGCATCTCTCCTCTGTCGCTCTCTCTATCTCATCCTAACCTCCCTCCCCCTCTCGCTCGCTAGCACGTCACATCAAGTGGCCACTCACAGCAGCATTGGCGACTCTCTCCAACTCTGACATCACACCACTTTACACGAGCCTTCAATTCTTGTCCAAATAAACCTGATAGGACCTTGGATCTGAGCAGACAGAAAGGCAGAACCGGAAAGAAACAACAAGATACCATCGCTTAGACATATGTCTATTCCTTTGCTCTTTAAGATAAGTGAAAGAGAAAATGAAGGGCAAACAGACAGTGGAAAGGTTTTTGGCATGAAAGTTTGCACATTGATGTCACTTTAAAAGAGATAATATAGCTGAATCACCTAATTGGTCTTTGGTTAAGGTGAAATGGTCTGCAGTTAATTGCGCCCTTAATGATCTAACAGTTCGTGTGAGCTTAATATCGCTGGGTGTAGCTGAATAGGAATGAGGCATGGTAGTTTGAGGCAACCTGAAGGCTTATTTGAGGCGTAAGGGGCGAACCTAAAGTGTTTCTGTATCACTTTCACCATCACAATGGTAAGGACAAAGTAATCTCATTCACACATGTTTCCCTGAAGCTGGACTGACACCTTACATTTAAAAGCAGATGTGTTCTGAGTGGAGCTGACCCACAACATATACTGTACCAAATTAATGTGTACACGTGTGGCAAGTGTGAAATTTGGAACCTCTGTCACTGAAAAATTCTATCCTATAGCTCAGTAACAGTGTGAAAAGGCCAGTTTAACCTGATTAATCATTCAAATAAAATAAATCAATTTAAAACTTATTATTTCACGACTCCTTGTCAGTTCTCATGAGATGTTTTCATATCAGTACACATAACTATAAATGTGTTGACAGAAGAAATAGTTGATCATTTCCCCCCATTTTATGACCTTAAAATAATCTTCCACATTTTCACTTTTCATACTTACAAACATCAGGCTGTACAAAGAGCAAATACACATGCACTGGCCACCACTCTATTTCACTATAAATTATGAAATCAGTCGAAAGATCAGATTTTTTGAATGTATAATACAAACTTTGGGGTGATCGTTGCTCCACTGACATGTCTTTAGCAAGAGCACAATTTTCCACATGCTGCTGCTGTGTCAAGCTGTCAATGATGCAGATTGGGCAGTTCTGGAGGTCATGAAAGGTGGAATTGTGCTGGGTTTTAACAAGCTTCCTAAGCAGAAAAACAAATGCAGCTCTGCAAAATTTCCATAAACCATTAGATATCATTGAACAACTAAGAAACTACTAAATGTTTATTGTTCAGTGTTTAATTAGAGTTCTTATGGAATAAACACAACCTATCTCATACTGACAAACATTTATTTTAAATCATGGCCATGAATCAAAGGGGGTATATTTACAAATCCCGAACTATTAAAGCACTCACCTTGATGAACCCAACCACAAATACCACACAGAAACAAACTGGCATGGACACAGCATGCAGGTTAATGATCTACTAAGGCAAAAAACAAGAAGTTCCCAGCTAGGAATTACAGATTAACTACTCGCATAACATTTTCACAGATGTTGCTACAACTGTTTTGTGAGTAAAGGAGAACAGACAGGGTTTAAATGATGGACGTGCTCGCCGTGACCTGGAGTGCAACATCCCTCTGACATGGTTGGACCGAACAAGCTGACCAAACAGCCCAGCAAACTTTGCCCTTGGTTCTGCTTCAAGCCAACTCCAGGAAGTGCTAGTCACTGATCTCCCAAGGTCATTCAACAGAGGAGAGAGAGAAACCGGAGAGGGAGGAGGGAGAGAGAGAGAGAGAGAGAGAGAGAGAGATGAAAGAGAGAAGGGGAGGGAGAGGGGGAGGATAGAAAAGGACAGGTTTTTCAACTTTCACTGCAGCACTTAAGTGACCCCAGTGGTTCAGGCTGTGTACTTTCTAAGAAGCTTAATAAAAACATCACATACTGTAACATATTAACTGTGTTCTGCATTCTCTTTCAAATTTCACTTCCTCTGTGTCCTCTCATCTCCCTCTACATGTTTCCTTCTCATTGCTGACAGGGAGACTGCAGGAGTCAATCTCACATTCCTGTGACCTTCATCCATTGCTAGGCCCAGTCTCTGGCGTCAAAGTAGGCAGGGCTAAAGGTACCTGCATATTACAAGCTGGGACACAGCTGACTCCCCCTGGCTGCCCACACACTGTCTTTAGTGACAGTGTACACATGTTAAAAACACAGCGGGGGCAAGGGCAAAAGAGCGAATGTGCAGCCGTAGTGGTCACCTTAGTGATAAGCTAAAAGGCCTAGTTATGTTTAAGTGGTTGGCCTGTTTCGTTAACTTTTTCCTCCCCCGGTGTGCTATGGTACAGCGTAGGGCACAAATGATATTCAAATCTCATGCAGACAGCAGCCAACCCTGGGATTTGGCAGCAAGGGCTTCAACTTAAGAGTTATTTTTAGTCTCCCTCTCTCAATCTCTCTCACTCTCTCTCTTTCCCCAACGGGACTTTGTTTTGTCAAAGGCACCAATGGAAACTTTCAATTAGGGAGCAAGCGCGGAGAGAGAAAGGGAGTCAGAGGCAAGTGAGAGGAGAGCCACCCTCCAAAGATTCCATCATAAGAGATCAGATCAGACTATTAGCCCCCTCTGCCCCTGAAGCTGACAGGCTGACAGTC
The DNA here is from genome assembly GCA_900302755.1 of Chromis chromis. Classification (NCBI taxonomy): domain Eukaryota; kingdom Metazoa; phylum Chordata; class Actinopteri; family Pomacentridae; genus Chromis; species Chromis chromis. The sequence goes on from OMNN01024037.1 coordinate 28,236, forward strand.
TGTCCCATCTGGGCGTCTCGCACTGTCGGGGCGGGGGCCTGGGGGGTCCTGAGGTCACTGCAACCAGCTGCACCTCCACCCCTGGGGACCTCTGACATGACACCAACAGTGACAACGACAGAGAGTCATCCTATCAGAGTTCTCCGTGTACAACAAATCTCCATTCAACATGGATGCCTCCTTTGCCGTTTGGCTCTGCGTCATTGTCTGCCGCTAACATGTTAACAAGGACATCAGGGAGAAAAAGTGGGGTCTCGACCAGCACCCTGAGGCACTGTGGCTGCAGGCCCCCCCCCCGCTGACATTAACACCAACAAGACAGTGAAGTGCATCTGAGCACAAAGTCAGTATCTGGCAGCCATGCACTTCCACGCAGTCAATAACCGGGCACTGAGTAAGTGCTGAAGTGCGTGTTTGTGTGCATGGTGGTCCAAAGTCAAAACAAGTGACATCCACAGACAGACTGATTTTACTTTCCATTGTTACTTTAAAGGTGAAAAAATGCAACACACACACAAAAAATCTTGAGCTTAATATTTTTTAACCCCAGACATTCTGTAAAACCATCAATGCTGCACTTAAGTGACAGGTGAAGGACGTGGATGAGAGATACACACATACACACAAAAAAACGCACAACACCAGTCTCCCAAGGAGAGTACTACAGGACAGGAAAGGGAGGGGGATTAAGGACGGCTGTAAAGGACAGACCCTGTCTCATCGCTGCAGAGCAGGATGGAGAGAGAGAGACAGCCGAAAGTGAACAGAGATGAACAATTTATTCTGAAACTCGAAGCAACTTAACTTGACAGGTCTTCTCTCTATGTGTGTGTTATCAGCTGTCACACTTACCCCTGTGCCCTTCATGGTGAACAGCCTGCCCTGTTGGAGCACAGCAGAATAGAGGGAAACAGATAGCCCTGTCCAAGTCTCCTTGAGAGCAGCAGCAGCAGCAAGCACAGAGGTTGACAGAAAAACTCTCTCATGCACCGTCCACTGATCGTATCAACAGACAAAAGGCACTCTGGCTCCACTGGACGGCTTTAAAAAGGCTCTAAGCCCGAACACACAGCGAAGAGCAAGCCCCCCCCTTCTTCTACCCCTCCCCCCTTCTCTCTCCCACTCTCCCTTTACACATTGCCCCGTCTCCTTCAACAGCCCCCCAACGTCCTCCTCCTACCTAGACATACAGCTCTGACTCTCCTATTTCTCTTCTTTCCAAGTCCCTTCAACTCGCTGACCTTCTCTCTTTCTGTCTTTTCACTCTCTAACCCTTGTCCCTCTCTTTAGCCAGTGACCCATATGTTTGTCTTTGAGCTGACCCCTGGCCTGGTGCAGAGAAGCGGGTGAGAAGGAATAGAAGACCAGCACAGCAGCAGGCAACAGCGTAACAGCAGGCAAACAGTACAGCGGCACTCCCGACTCACAGACAAAAATCTCTAGCCTCCTTCCCCTTTAACATTCAAGAGTAATCAATCTAGCATGCTACATGATACTCAAACCCCGCCTCACACCCGGCTCCCACCTCACTCTAACACTTGCAACCAATGAGAACACAATGTCCTGCTATGCCATTGGATGCTACGCACACCCATCAGCTCTGACACATCTCCTGCTCCTCCTCTTTCCTCCGCCCAACCCCCTTTTACCGACAGCCAACTTCCTGCTCTAAGTTACCTTGAGCTGCAGGATAGGGGTCAGGGAAAAGAAAAGAGGAAGAGAGAATAGAGATGAGAATAGGTGAAAAAGAGCAAATAAAGTTGTGGAAAGCTCTTCAGGGAGTGTATGAGGGTGTGCTAGTGGCGGCTTGCCTCGGCATTGTTTGTCCTCAAGTGGTGCCTGCCTCTGCTGCTGCTGGACGGATGAGAAAGGTTCCACGAGCCGCTCTCTGACAACTGGTCTCTGCTTATTTACAATGTCAAACTAAATGTCTCCCTCCGCCCCGCCTCCGCTCTGCAGCTACAGGCTGACAGCACAGTGATGCAGGCAGCCATGCTGGCCCTCACTGGCTAAAACAAGTGCCAGAATGGATGCCGCATGTTGCATCCACATGATTTAAAGTACAAAAGCATACTAGGCAGACTCCCCGTCTCATACGTGTGCACAGTCTCTCATGCACATCCACACACATGCACATTTTGTCCTTGCGTTCTCATTTATCCTTGCTCACAGTCACAGGTACACACTGCAAACATCTAGCCTCTAACCAGCCTACTTGTTATAATGAGATTCATTGCACTGTTAATATTATGCTAACAGAGGAACTAATTTGTCTACATGCATGGTCACTCATTATTCTTTCAGAATATAAATGAGCTGAATTACACTTAATTCAACAAATCTGTGACTCATCAGGACATGAAGATATGCAACTTACTGCAACCACAACATTAATCCCATGAAACCCTAATTAGGGCGTCAATCAAATTTACACAAAAACTAATTACTGCAAATCAGATCATTGCAGAGCCTTTGTACAAAATAAAGACAAATCAGCTGACTGGATAGCAGTTGTGGAAGAAGGGGGGAAACAGTGCATCTGATTCTCGTCCTATTTGTGGATAAACAAGACCTAAGAGATATGGGTGAAAGTCTGTAAACAAAGACATTGTTGTCTTGACCCCAAAAACTACGCTCACAGCAACTTCAACAATTAAAACGTCATCAAAAAAACCACGTCAGCAATGTCATACAATGCCCTTCTTGTTAGCTCACCAATGGCTTAATGTGCATACTTTCTACACAGAAAACATTACTTCTACCCCCAAAGAACGACAATGCTACTCGTGCACACATCTCATGATGTTTAATGCACCACCGACTACATTAGTAATTACACATACAGTATGTAAACTCATTAAGACACATATAGATTAGACAGTAAAGAGTTGACAAGCGTCCGAATGGTGGTGTCGCATGTAGCTTATGCTGCATATGACTGCAAATCCCTACTGTAGTGAGAAATACAACAAGCTTAAGAGAGAGGGAAAGAGAGCAAACCTGCCCCATCAATGAAAAACCTATGGGGGGAGGGGAACCGGAAGGATGGAGAAGGACAGAGAGGAGAGTTGTTACAGGATGGGAGGGGTAGGACAAGTGGAGGGAGGGTGAGAGAACAAGATAGACTCAAGAGAAACAAAGCTAAATGTTCCCTTTTCTATTTTTGTGAGGAGCATGGGGACTAGAACAGGTACTACAGACATCCAGTTAATGATTAGAGTGGAGCTGCACAAAGATTAATCTCTCCACCACAACTGCCATGCCAGAGCTGCTCTCTCTGTAGGTGCACGGCTATCCAAAATCCCTCAGTAATGACACCTGGCAAGGTCACCATAGAAATAAGACCTTCCCATGACCTGTGCTGCCCGTAGCAGGGACATGTTTGCTCTCACTGACGCTGTTTAGAGATAAACATGCACCAACCAGACGTTGGGTTTCATAAACACACAGCACCCTCAGGGTAGTCAGGCCGTGCCATGCAGTCAACCACAACCACACAAAAACACATGAACACCTGCAAAACTAACTGGTTAGCTAACTGACATGCACACTACTTATATTAAGGGCCCTAAGAAGCTTAATATCACAGTCATTTTAAACAAAAAAAGTAAGATTAAACCTACACCCAGTGTAAGGGAAATAGAACAGAGCATTAATATACCTAGAGAAGAAAATAAAGTAAGCTGTAAGAAAGGCTGCAAGACTAAATTAACAATGCGGCGCGGCCTTCCAGCGTGGCCTCTCCTCCTTAGTAGGAGAAACTACAAAATTCATTTGTTTGTTCAAATGACAATAAAGTATACTTTAAATTGTAAACCATATTTGTCTGCACTAATAACAAAGAGGGGAAATGTGAAAGCTGAGCAGCAGAGGGATTGTATTGTTTTCTATACATAGTAATGTATAATGAAGTGAATGCCTGTTGGGCTAAAAGCATTTGTTTCTCATCATGTTACTCAACACAAGTGAAGCTTCAGGTTGGGTGATATTGTGGCTGAATTTTAAACCCTTATTAATTTATCACTGTATGGCATGAAGATTAAGTTATAACAAGAAATGTTGCCCTCATTGACCTAAGTAATAAAACAAAGACACATTAAATGTTTACATACTGATAGCAGTTAAACTGCACTGGCAGAACACTTTGCTCTTCAATGACTTAGCCTTTACAAAGGTGTTGCACTTTAACTAGGTCGCTACATTATACCCAATATGCTAGTTAGGTTGAACAAAGTGGCTAGCGGGAGACACCACCAGCAATGCTACATCATAGGCTAGCAGACAAGAAGTCAGGATGTAATTATCAATTATTCTAACTTCGTTAAATACACAAGACCATTGCAATGCATTGTAGTGCTTAACTCTAGCATATCCGCTGCCCAACACTTAGGACAGAAGCCTTAAATACAGATATTTAGCACTAGTAGCTAACGTTAGGACGGTCGGTGTTAACCGGGACTTCGTGCTAACGTCAGTGAGGTTTAATGTTAGCTTGTTGGAGATGCACACTGCTGACTGTTGTACAGCGCCGGCGACTATCCGCAGTTTGTGTGATTATAATCAACGACTGACAACGAGTCCTGTCATCATATGAAAGTTTGCAAAGCTTTCCTAAGCTAGGAAGAAACAGTCTAACCAATAAAGACAACGTTTGGATCTGTCCTTCAGACCAATCAAACCTCGGACTAGATTCCACCAATCAAGGTTTTTAGGGCTAAGTTCGTTCTGCAACTGACGCCATTCGGGGTCTACCAGAAATAGCCAGTCCGTTTGACGATCACTAAGATTAGAGCCAAAATGGTGGACACCAAATACCAGTTTCCTGACCGCCCGTGATCCTTTCAGCGGGCCACCAATAAGCGCCTCAGAGAGCGGGGAGGGAAATGGCGCCTATGTTCATCTTCCAAAACAATCGTCTATTGGTCAAGAACAGCAAATGAAAAGAAGCGAAGTAATTACCCCTACTTCCACCAGACACAGACAGCTCTCGCGTAAACATTCTACACAGAAATGAATTTTAATCTCTTACTCACTTTCTTTTACGGGTTCCAAGTGAAGTCCGGCTCAGCGTATTATTTATTTTATTTAGCTAGCAAGGGAAACAAGATGGCTGCTTTTCGAACCGGAAAGAGTCAAACGCACGTACGTAATGACGTAGAGGATACGTTTTCTGAGGAACGGCGTCAGTGGCCGTTTCTCAATACTAAGTACGCTGAGAACGTCCTTCCGTGCTTGCTAGTACGTGCTCGAGAATGCGTACTAGAAGCACGTTCTCATGGAGTCCGGGAGAACGCATCTCCCGTACTTGCAGTTGGAACAGCAGCGTTCTTGATGATGTCACCACCTCAGCTCTCTGCTCGGATTATTTTTACCGTGAAAAAC
>OMNN01024038.1:0-14343 GCA_900302755.1 Chromis chromis
TTTTCTTACTTTTATTGCTCAAATATTGTCTTTTTATATGTGCTTTTGGTCTTTATATATAAACTGTGCTAATAAATAATACTAAAACTAAAAGTCAACCGTCAAATTAAATGATGAATGAGTTATAATATCTGGATGATGTATAACGTGTAGAAAAACCGTGGAAGTTCTTTAAAACACTCATTTCTCACAGAACTGACAGCAGAGCCACTACAGGATTAATCTTATCCTGGATGTTAGCCTGGTCTGGAGCAGGCTTGCTGCAGAGGCTAAGTCACCATGGTTACTTGTCCAGGATAAACTTGGCCTGCTTTCGTGCAACCGACTTGAGGCTTATCCAGGATTGAGATATCCAGGATAACCAATATTTCCAGGCTTAATCCCTTATCCTGGTTTTGTGCAATACCCCTCAGGAGTGCCCACCCCTGCTGTAGAGGTTTAGAGTTCTGTTTTTTTTCTTTAATTCATCACTATTCACCATATGAATTACTTTTTGTAAAAACCAACCTTATATTAACTGGCATCGTCTGATCTTGTGAATTAAATGTTTCTCATATGGCAGCAAAACTACAAACATATGATGATCTAATATAAAGTGATGTATTGCTGCAGATTAAACTAACCAACAGTATATTAAGTAGTTAAAATTAGCTTAATTCTAAACATCCACAGCAGTAAAATACAAAAAAAAACATTATTGCAGCAGTAATATTAACCCAGTAGCATCATATATAACAGTAACAAACCGACAGGGAACATTTTACTGCACAATAAGTACTTTTGCTTTTGATACTTTAAGTAAGTTTTGCTGCTAATACTCACATAAGGTTTTGAATGCAGCACTTTTACATGTTGTGGACTATTTTCAGTGTGGTATTAATAATACTATATAATACTATAGGATCTAGTCTTACTTGCGCTCTACATCTGCGTCCACAAGGTGGTGTCAAACGACAAGCCTGTTCTACTTGTATAAGCTGTTTGTCACTGACTTGAACATGTGCTTTTTATCCCTACTAATAATAAAATGAAAGAAACAGAAAATTTTCATTTTAGGAAACTGCAATAACGCTACTAGTAGACACTACATTGCCTCAGACAGAGGCATTTCTTTCTTTTTCTCTTCAGCCCTGGGGCCTTTTTTAATGCGGATAATCTGACCACTGTATCTACTGTGAAAACATAATTAGATCCATATACAATTTGATCCGTCACCTGATGCCAGAATTTTGTGTTCTCCTTTACATGTTTTCATCATAAATTGATGCAGAAAAGGAACAAATTGTTGCACTGAAATTCACCAGAATGCAGGAAATTAACAGTCAAAGGTCACACACTACTCAAATAAAACGTGCCCATTGTTTCATTTCATCTGTTCCTCCATGTACTACACTAAATTGTATTTTCCCTTCAATAATGTCACGAGCAGAGATGCATTCTTTGTTTAGCTTGCAATATTTGGGACTCTTTTTTTAAGCTGTAGTTTCCATTTTACTATAAAGGGTAGCTGCTACTGTGTGACCTTTGTCAACATCCCTGTTTCATATTCATTAAGGCACTGCAGCGTTTTCACATAGCACCAAAAAACAAAACATCTTGAGCTGTTTTATTGTTTAATTATAATCTGAACAGTAACTGTTACACAGTGTTGGCTGTAGTTAAACCAGAGTGATCCTTGAAGTTTTTCTGACTTTCGGGTGAAGAATGTGCAAACAGGACGGCGTGAAGAGGGAGCCGCTGGGAAAATAAAAATATCTATCTTAAGTGCCAGGCTGTGAATGCTGCAAGGAGAATCCAGAGGTGCAGACATCAGATCATGTGAACTACAGTCAGCTAATGTCCCAGGAAGCAGACAGCAAGGAGGAGGAGTTTTAACCAGTCACTCACTGCAGGGTTTTAGAAAATCAGGCGCACTTAAACATTTCTTAGAATTACTAAGAACACACCTTTGCAGTAAATTCTCACTGTGGTTTTATTTCTGACCTAATTAGAAACTATCCAACAGCTACAACAGATTGGTTATAATTTAGTTGATCAACTGTAAGCTCTCTTTCTCTTGCTGGCCCCTCTCTTGCATCAGTGACTGGGCATGTGCAGTAGCTTGTTGTTCCCACTCCCTGATGGCAAAAATCCACCTTTTACTCCCCCTTCAGCACCGACACCAGCTCTCCGCTCTCCTTCAGCTCCTTCATTATGTCCAGACCGCCGATCAGCTCCCCTTTCACGTAGAGCTGGGGGTATGTGGGCCAGTTGGAATAAGTCTTGAGCCCCTGACGCACCTCCTCGTCCTGCAGAATATCAAAGGTGTCATAATCCACCTCGGTGCCGTTCAGGATCTCCAGAACCTGCCTGCTGAAGCCGCACCTGGCTGCCTCTTTGTTGCCCTTCATGAACAGCATCACCGGGCTCCGGTTGATGATGGTCTTCAGGCGGTGCTCCAGGGTGACGGCCTTCGGGCAGGTGTTCTCCAGCTCCCCGGACTCAGCCAGCTCCTTCACGATGTCCAGCCCCCCCACCAGCTCCCCGTTCACATACAGCTGTGGGTACGTGGGCCAGTTGGAGTAGGTCTTTAGCTCCTGTCGGACCTCCTCATCGGACAGGATGTCGAAGCTGCTGAACTGGATGTTGTGCTCTTTGAGCAGCGCCACTATCTGCCGGCTGAAGCCGCAGCGGGGCTCCTGCGGGGCCCCCTTCATGAAGAGCATGCAGGGGGCAGCGTTGATGAGCTTCTTCAGCCGCTGGTTCAGGTCCTCGGTGCTGTTCTCCGCGGCTCCTCCGGGACTCCCGCTAACCGCCAAGCGCTGCACCTTTTTGGTGAGCTCCGGAGCATGGGCCCCGTCCAGCCGGTCCACCTTCTCCCCCGCCTTGAAGAAAAGGAAAGTCGGCACAGAGGCGATCTCATACTTTTCCGACACCTCCGGAACGGATTCCGCCTCCAGCTTCACAAACGTGGTGTGCCGTTGTTCTTTGGCCAGCTCCGCCATCACTTCGTTCATTTGGACGCACTGAGGAGCCCATGCCGCCTGGAAGTGCACCACAGTGAGGCATTTTCCAGCTTTTGCCAAGAAATCTTCGAATTGCTTTTGAGTCGTCGCCTCCACGAGATTCGCCATTTTTCTTTTGCCCCAGCGCAACGGTTCCGGTGGCGTCACATCCGGGTAGCCTCGTAGCTTCTAGAGAGAGCTGGTACCAGGAAGTCCTCCGCATGCTAACTGATGATAAGAAACAGCTGCAAACACTGGATAAGCTGAAAGGAGAGTGCGACTTTTAAGGTAAACGTTTAACAAGACGCTCATTATGAAAACTAAATGTCCTGTTGTATTCTAATATGCTAAGCTAACTGTAACGTTTAGTGTTTGTAGCATTAGCCTAGCCGCGCTACTAGTTAGCTTATAAAAGTTAGCTTCGTTCCTAACGTTTGCCTTGTTTCCTAGTTAAGCAACGCTAAACGTGCTAACAAGCCAGTGTGCGCTAAGTAGGCTATTCATGATTTTTGTTGATGTTATATTCAGCTGTTGAAAAGTGTTTTAAATATTTGAAACAAAGACAAAGCGCCGTGTTTGGCCCAGCAGAATACAGCTGCGGTGACTTAACTTAGCTAATCCCCACAGTTAGCTAGTTAACGGTACGACGTTACCTGTCAAGTAAACGTAACTGATTTACTACATTGGCTAATAATAGCTGATCAATATCTTTCTGCTTTTTTTTAAGTTACTTCTGTGGCTTGTCTCAACTAAGTACACTACATAGCTGTATTGTTGTTATTGTTTATATTAGGGCTGCAGCAGATAGCCTGTTTTACCAGTATTGTGCTGTTAATGTGAATTTGATTATTTTTATAATACATACGTTTCTAGAAGATGTAACTTCATAATACTATTTAGAATGTGTTTAGAAAAATCTTAGTTGAACGGCCTAGCAGTTAATTAACATATATTTATGCAATTAACTGTTATTGTTAATTATTTTTAGATTTATATTAAGCATATATGTGAAATGGACTTGACATCTAATCAATATCAATTTGAAACAGTACAATCAGCAAATCACAAATACTGTAATTTATGATATATGAAGTGTGGCTTTTAAATAATGAGACTGCTGTATTTATTTCATTTTATTTAATTTGAGCAGACTGAACTTCTAGGGGTTGCATATGCCCACTGATCAATGTATACTCTGTGGTTCAGGCATGCACGCTGTGGTTTGACTGACATAAACCCTGTCTCTCTATTTATTTGCCACACCTCATACATCATGCCACTGGTTTACAATTTGATACTGTCTCATGGGATAATGCGGCATCAAATGTTAAAATCTATTACACAGTGCATCTTGAGTCACTGACATCTATAGAAATTATAAATATTTCCGTGCTAAGTGACGTGGAACAATTTGTCGATTAGAGGCAGGGTTTTTCTTGTATAAAGGAATTTCTGGAACTCCTTAAAGAGGTTTTAGCCCTCACCAAAGAAAAATAACCAGCACCAAAATAAAAAGAATTATAAATGCAATGTAGCAATTCAGTTTTTTAAAACAAGTTTTGTTGTTTGTGGGGCGGCTGTGGCTCAGGTGGTAGAGCGGGTTGTCAACGTCCACTGATCGCAAGGTTGACAGTTCGATCCCCAGCCCCTTCGCATGCCGAAGTGTCCTTGGGCAAGACACAGAACCCCAAGTTGCTCCCAATGGCAGGCAGGCACCTTGCATGGAAGTCTGTCGCCATTGGTGTGTGAATGTGTGTATTAGTGGGTGAATGCAAAACACATTGTAAAGCGCTTTGAGTACCACTAAGGTAGAAAGGTGCTATATAAGTGCAGACCATTTACCATTTAAGCCGTGTTACCTTTACTTAAGCACAATATACATTTTTATTATCAAATGGTCAGAAACAAAAAACATCAAAATGCATGGATTTCTGTCAGGTAATATAACACAGTATCAATTCCTTTACAGTTTGCTGACCGATCATTCTTACTGTCATGTATCATCACCCCCCAAAGGCTCTTTCAGGGCCAGGAAAAGGCGAAGAATGTTGTTAATAATTTGTCTGTGGATCACCTTATTAATTATTAATTAGTTCAAGACAAATCTGATCTTATTTGAAGACAAACAGAAGATATGTTTGAGGTCATTTACCTGAAACTGTGCTCCCAGAAAGTTTATTTTTATGCTGTGAAGTCCCAACCGGTCTCAGTCACAGTTATTTATAACAGATTTTAGGAATTCTTGTTTAAAAAGGGTTGTTTATGTTAAGGAATCAATATGAGATGAAATAAAGTTAACAACATTTTAAAACTCTCAGACATTTATATTGTTGTAGGCTTCAAGAATCCAGTGTCAGAATCCAGTGGGCCGCAATTCATGAAACACATTGTTTCTGTGATACAGGAACACCATGGAAGAACAAACTGGAGACATAGAAGTGACGGTCAAAACACTCGACTCCCAGAGCAGAACCTACACTGTTGGTGCACAGGTAAGTTCCTGCTGCAAGTTGGGAGTTAATTCTAATTTTATTCAGACCTTCTCATTCTGATTTGTGTCTTTTTATAGTTGACAGTAAAAGAGTTCAAGGAGCACATTGCCCCTTCAGTGGGTATCCCTGTGGACAAACAGAGATTGATCTACCAGGGCAGAGTGCTACAGGATGAAAGGACTCTGGCAGACTACAGTAAGTAACCAAGGAGTTAATTATTAACAAAATCTGTCTGTTGTGTAGGACTAGCTGTTGATATCCCTTCTTGCACACATGAGACAACTATTAAGACTCGTGAGTGAGGGCATCCTCTGGGTTATCAAGGGGGCGTCCTCTTGCCTAGGTGTTTCGCTGATAGGCCCACGACACCTCCAGAACTTGATTTTTATCTTGTTTCACGGGCAATTTAAGATTTGTTTATACACCTTCCTTTTTTGTTTTTCTTCTTAAGTTAAAACACTACGTTTCTAAAATGTATAATAGCATTATCACAAGATGAAAAATGTAATCTTAATATTTGGGCTTGCACACATGGGATTTTACATATTTACAAATAAATAGGAATTTACTTTGAGATTTGCTATTCAGTTTTGTCAGGGTTCGGTGTGTTTTGTTGTTGTGTTTCGCAACAACTGTGGGAGAAAACGTGACGTTACTTATCTCATAACCCCAGTTCTCTGATAATATGAGTAAGGTGTCTATGGGGAACGCTCTCTCGGCGTTATCCTCAGAAGCATTTACATCATTACTCCAGCCAGTACTGGTGGCAGTTGTGAAGCTTGCGTCCAGGCAGAGCCACGGCCCCTTCCTATTAAGAGATCAACGCAGTGTCACCGGTCATTTAAGATAAGCGGGATGATCTGGTGAGATCCCTCACAAATGTTAGCACAGAGCCAGGGTTATGAGATAAGTAACCTCAAGTTCTCTTTCAAACATTAATTTCTGTGTCTCACTATGGGGATATACCAACTCCCGTATCACCAGATAAGCTCATCTCAATGACTGACTGTTAATCTAGGAGGTCTCATGTTGGCCCACACTTAGGACAGTATGAGCCAGTGATGGTGCAGTGACATCTAACCTAAAGAACGTTGGAAAGGTCAGAGGTAAAGCCCAGCTTGCTGCAACACATATTTCTTCGATCGTCACCACCTTAAATAGGGCCCAGGAGGTTTCCATACCTTTGGTCAAATGGGCACAGAGCCTCGCCAGGGGTTGCAGTCCCTTGCTGGTGTAGACCATCTCAATCGCCTCAACAATCCAATGGGATAGACGTTGTTTACTGATGGGCTTGCACACATGGGATTTAGCCCATGAAACAAACTGCTGATCAGACCCACTAAATGTTTTTGTTCTTTCAATATTAGCAAGGCTCTTACAGGACAGAGAGCATGCAGGCACTTGTGTTCAGGGGAGGAAAAGGGAGGGGGATAAAATGCTCCCACCCCTCCAAAGGAATACACGCCAGTGATGGCTTTTTGGGCACAAAGGCAGGGATTGGTTTAAGTACGACCATAAGATTACGTTACGTCCAGGATGTCTCTTTTTTTTCTCTGACCATGAGCTTTGACAGATTCAGTCATCTTGCTCTGTCCTGGACAGCGATGATGCTGACAGCTCTCCCTGCTGCCTGTACTGCTGCCATGGTGAGATGGAGGCACTGGTCTGTGACGACGTTCTGCTTCTCCCATAGCTGACCGGTGCCATGGATAGCACCTGCCTGCTCCTGGAGCTCTGCCGAATACGCTAGCAGGAATGATGAGGCGTTTAGGGCCGGCACAGTGGTGGTGATGGATTTGTATGTCTTATCAGCCAAAGTAGTCTGGAGAGATAGACCAGATGACAACATTGGAGAGCTTCTGGTTTGGATGGAGATGAGGCTACCAGATTTTCCATAGTGGGAAACTGGTAGAAGCCTTTTCTTTTACCTCCAGGGAGTCAAACAGCATTGCTACCTGGACTGGGTTGGAGGTTGAAAGCATGTGACCTCCTCCATGCACTCAGGGAAAATAGGCCAAAGATGCTTTTATGGTGCATTTTGTGAGCCTTTTGCCCTCATAGTGTGAGGTGGAGGTTTCAGCTGTCAACGTGGGTCATGGAACTGACAACTTTCTGGCTGCATGTTTTGCAACGTCAAGCAACTCCATGCCCCGGGACTGTGTGCCAGCGTTTTCTCCATCAGCCCCATGTATCCATACTGCTGTGGCAGTTTGCTGTCTGCTATTTCAAATGTAGCCTGGTGTAGGTAGTTCTGTCAGGTGAGATAGCGCAATTAATTCACGGTCGGGCACCTGTAGTGGGCTACGGTGACCTAGCTAGTGTGGTGACTAGCGCTTGTGCTACTGGACTAGTTGGCCGTGTGTAGCGAGGGCAGTTAGCTTTGTCAAGCTAGGCACTCGTGCTGGCAGAGGAGAGAAAGCTTTCTGAGTAAAGCAAGAAGAGGAAATTAAATGACAGGTGACGCCACATCAATCCCTTTTATCGGGAGGGAGTGTGGCTCCGCCTTGATGCAAGCGTCACGACTGCCGGCCAGTACTGGCTGGAGTAATGATATAAAAGCTTCTGAGGATAACGCTGAGAGCATTCCCTATATTAAGACACCAAAATTATTGTTTGAAAGAGAACTTTTCTACGTATGGCATTATAGAGCTTCACTGCTTAGTTTATCAAACATTTGACAGAAAATAATTCTGCAGCTTTTTTGATCGATCAACAATTTGCCATTTCTCAAGAATTTTACTCATTTTACCCATATTATTATTGTTATTATTATTATTATTATTATTATTGTTATAGTTAACTAAATATCTGACCAAACAGCTAAATAAATACTTGAGAAAATAATCAATGAATCTGATGAATAGATGTCAGTTGCAGCCCTGTTGCAATGCACCTTTACTTCTCAAGTGTCCGCTTGAACTCCAAGAATCCATTTCAAACAAGTAGGCTTGCCGGGTTTCTACACAGAATAAAAGAGTATAAAGTATAAATTCAGAAACTTGCAAGTCTGAATGAGAATGGAAAGAAGAAAAGAGTGTATGGTATTATATAGTAACTATTGCTTCTATTCTGTCTTCTAAAATATAAAATTCAGAGTTCCTAAAAATATAGTCATCATGCAAGAGGCATGATTTTCATTGTATTTGTAGCAGGCAACCAGTGCAGCCAAAATACTAACTACTGTGTAATTACAAACCAAATATTAAGCTTGTCTCAATATTTATGAGTTATATAGCAATATAGTTATCATAAAAGTAAACAAACTTCCTGCATAAGAAAACTATTATGGATGTGTTCATTGTATTTTCCATAGACACAGTGAAAAAACAAGGCTGCATAGATGCTGTGAAATTTAAATTATGAGATGAGTGGTTTGGATGCATACCACATGGTGCAACTGTTGTCAGCAGTGAGTCTCTGGTTTGAATTCTGGCCAGCCAAACCATTACTGCATATCATTCCCCTGCTCTTTTTCCCCACTCTCTTCAATGTTTATATCTAATAAAGACAAAACATGCCAAAAATAATAACAAATGGCACAGGTGTAACTGTAGTTCTCTGTTGTTGTCCCAGATGTAGGAGGAAAGGTGATCCACCTTGTGGAGCGGGCACCACCTCCACCCTCCCAGCCTGGCTCAGGGTCAGGAGGCACTTCAGCCGACAGCGGGCCGTCCTCGTCCTCCCAGGGAACGTCACAAGTGCCTCCACATGATCGCAACGCTAACAGCTACGTAATGCTCGGCACATTCAACCTCCCTGTCAACATCATGGACCCCCAGCAGATACAGGTAAGCCTTCATTGTGAAATCAACCAATTTTGCACACCGTTGCGCTACTGCATTTGTGACAGTAGTTGTGTATGTCCATTTGTGGCTCAGAACAGTACACGTTTTTAGGTAGTATTTCTAAGGAGACTGTATTGTGTTCAGCTGTATACATGAAATGTCTCGTATATATTTAATCAACAACTGAAGTTCCAAAAGTAAGCGAGAATAAGATGGAAAGAGAGAACAGGCAACACAAACACTTGCTGTTTGTTATTCAAAAGGTGTGGGCGGTGGAGGTTTCTAAAGCTGTTGACATACAGTTCAGAGAGACCATAAATGTGCACTATAATTTCTGAATAAGCTGTTGGCGGTAGAGTTTTATTGCAAGTATTTTAGCCTTAAGATTTTTGGCAAGGAGGAAGAATTTATGAAATAAAGAAAGACATCATCTCTGGTTCTACTACATTGATTTATATCTTATTCTTTCTCATAAATCCAACAATAAAATTGGACTGTAACATAGAATTGGTGGACTATTGTTTTAATGTCAACGGTGCGTTTTTCATGATTATTTCTGATCTACCTGTGCATGCATATATCAAAAGGGTGATTAACCGCATCTCGGAAAGCTGGCATGTGCTTATTCCAATGTACAAGGTATAAACAACTTCACTATTTACCAGAAAAAAAGCCTAAATAAAGAGGGAAAAATTTAGCTGTCTGCAACGTCTCCACAGGCAACCGCTGCGTAATAATCATTAAATGAATTAAACAGAATGCTTACATAGCACCAAAGACTAAATCCATGTAATTACCTTATGCAGCTAACGTAAACCGTAATCAGCTACCTTCACATGATGGTGGTCTGCTGGCCGCTATTCTTCATCTGCCAAGTTGTCCTCTGTTTATAAAACAAGTGACACCACCAAGTTGTGTTTAGGTGGAAAAGGAAAGTTGTGACATTGTGTTATTTATTTATTCATTTAATAACACAATCTGTATGATTCCTCTGAAAAGCAGAATATATGCCACATTAGAATTGGTCACTATATAAGATGGTCGGATGGTCCACTTCTGTCTTGAATGCTAAGCATTGTTTGCAAAGGTTTCTCAATTGTGTGCATTACTCTTATTTAGATGTCAGTCCAGCAGATGGTGTCTGGGATGGGAGAGAATGCCAGGAATGCCAGAGTCACAACCAGCACTGGAGTAAGATACTATTCCTGCTAACTATACACAACCCCACATAACGTTTAAAGTATTTTGTTAGTTGTCACCTTTTCTGTTACAGAGCAACGGGTCTGTGAATGTGCACATTGATATGGACCAACCGGTGCAGAGTGAGCCGAGGCTGAGGCTGGTGCTCGCTGAGAACCTGCTGAGAGACATCAATGATGTCATCCACAGGATGGAGGTGAGAGCTCCACCTTCAAATGACCCTAACAGCAGAAACCAGAGAAATCACTGTCATCAGTAACGAGCTGCCTGCTGTCTCCTGTCTGCTTTCAGAGTCGACCAAGTGACTCAGCCTCCCAGACTGAGACAGCTTCTGCTGCTGCTGCTCCTCCTCCTCCCTCATCTTCGTCTACCACCTCCACTCCCTCTCCCTCTGCTCAGCCTATGGACACCTCCCCACCTCCAACAACGCCCCCACCTCCACCCTCCTCTTCAGCACAGTCTGAGGGACCAACACCACAGCCTGGACCCCAGTGAGACAAATTCCCACTTAGTGACTCAGATTTCTACTTATGCCTCAGGCGTCCAGAAATCCATTAAATTATTTAGTATAGAGGCCCTGCAGATAATTCTTGAACTTTGTGTTTATAAAGCAAATTACAGAGGAGTTTATTCTCATATAAATTAGTATTTAAAGTAATGCGTAAACTTCTGTCCTTATATCGGGTGATACTGTGTCCTTGTTTTACCATCATGGTCGTGAGTTCGATTGTGACTACTTTTGCCTTTCTTTCTTGCTCCAGTCACCCCAGCCCAGCTGAGCTAGCAGAGATGTTGTCTGAGCTGCGGAGGGTTGAGGAGAGACTGCAGCCGTTCATCCAGAGAGCTCACACCATCCTGGAAACAGCCACAACCGCAGAATACAACAACAATACAGTAGGATTCAGACATCTAAATTATAAATTATCTGGCAATCTTTAGCATACAGTAAGTCTAAAAAACGGGCTTTTTATTAGAATGATTTTGATTAGAGTTGTCACTTTTTCAGAAAGTTAAGTATTACTCATGTATTGTAATGCAGCTGTGTTTTACAAACTTGGTAAAACGTTTTGTTGGTACTCTCTATAGTTTTTTTTTGTTTTTTTTTAATGTATTTTTTGGGGGAGAGTTTTTCTCTTATTGGTAGAGAGACAGAGTGAAAGTGGAGGAGACAGGAGAGTGACATGCAGCAAATGGTCTTGAGCCGGACTCGAACTCATGACCGCTGCTAAGGGACTGAGCCCATGTGGTATCGCCTTAACTCAGTGAGCTAAACAGCGGCCCCTCTCTATAGTTTTAAACCGAAAATACTCCCCCTCTCTGCTTCTCAGATGCTTCTGTGTTGCAAGCATCTGATCAGCACAACTTTGTTCACGAGTGTGCTTAATCAGATTTGTGATAAAACAAACAAAACTTTGTAAGTATCAACAAAAATAAGAAAAGACAGAAACTAGCCTGCTGTGCAGGGTAATACATATAAAAAACCCATAGTTTAATATTTCAAAAATTTAGATATTTCATCAGTTAAATACAAACTAGTTCAAAAGCAACAACATGGTTTTCTTTTTTCATTTATATTTCATATAATTTACCATAAATGTATTTCTGTACTCCTGTATGTATGTATGTAAAGCTAAAATGACAATAGTAAAGTAGTACTCCTAAGTATTCATGTATTGGAGTTAAAGTAGCACCAATAGTATGATTTTGGGATTTTACACATAGATATAATGTTTTTATTTACAAAGCCGGTGTCTGTTCCCTCACAGGAGAGAGAGGAGGACCAGCGAACCCTCATCCTGACATGGGAGTGTCTCCGTCTCCTTGGTAACGCCCTAGTGGCCCTCAGCGACCTGCGACTGAACCTCATGAACCCCGTTCCCCGCCACCTACACGTGGTCCGGCCTTTTTCCCACTACGCCACCCCTGTCACTCTCCCTGGAGCTGTGCACCACCACATCCCAGTGCAAGTACGTGACTGCAAGCATGTTGTAGTTATTAATGCAAAACTCTCATATAGTCAGACTGACTGTTCCTGCATCTTCACTGACAGATGAACCTAGGTGCCACAGTGACTGTTGGGCCTAACAGTACTGAGGGACAAGCCCCGCCCACCCAGCCGGCCAGCCAGTCGGAGCAGGCAGGTCAGGGACAGACCTCTCCCCCACAGACTACCCCGTCCAATCAGCAGGCTGGACAGGGACAGGCTGGCCCCCGGGTCATCAGGATCAGCCACCAGGCAGTCCCGGTGGTCATGATGCAGATGAACACGGACGGTGTGTTGTCCCCTACCCGCCACTGATTGAATGCTCCGATACATCAAAGCTGTTTGTGCGTCATAGTGCGGGGCAGCAGTGCATTGCCCTCTATGCACTGCTGCCTCAAGCACTTGCTGAGAGACCTAAAGAACAGGACTTTTTAAACTCATTTACAACCAGATTTTTTTCCCTGTGTTTGCTGAATGATGGCTCTGATATTGCAAATGTGCTTTTGTAGAGAGTAAGAGAGTCTTGGCAGTTACTGTAGGAATGTTTTTATTTCTGTGTTGTTGTGTTTGTGTGTATGTGCAGGTCCAGGTCCAAACCCTGCAGCAGCTGGACAGCAAATGCCAGGACAACCAGGTAAAAACCAGTTGATAGCACGTTTAGCCAACTATGAGTCATTTAATCTCAAATCGTCCAATCTGTAGAAAAATTTCTGCTTGACCATCTCTGATTTGCCTGAGTTTTTTATAGCATAAAATATGGATATTTACACATATTTTGGTGAAATTTTAGCTTTATATATCAAATACTTTCTTGATTAAAAAAAAAAAAAGGTCTTTAAAAAGCGCTTTCAGTATTTTTTCTTACATTGAATTTTGAGGCTATGTTTGAACAAAAATATCTCAGGAACTATTAAAGATAAAAGCCTGAACAATGTCACTTATTTCTCATCATGCCATTGATTTAGAACCTGCAATATTGGAAAAAAAGATCAAGATCACTTAAAAAAATATATAACAATGTCATTAAAAGTCCAATCTTTAAGCACATATAAAAAAAAAAAGATAATGCAGAAGTCAGCCATTTCTATTTTCTAAACCATATGTAACTACAGGTCACAATAAAACAAAACAAGACATATAGAATACTTTTTAATTTAAAATACTTGGTCACGAAAAAATGTTTTGTTGTTGATTGAGCAGGTATGATAAGCTGTACCACAAAACCAAAGTATTGCTAGATAGCCTAATCCAAGTAGACAAGAGTTCTGGTGTTTCAAAATGGTTTTCCCATTTAACTAAGAAAAAATGATTTTAATATGGGGGTGTTTTCTCATTTTCAGTTGCCAGTTTCAGGTTTCTATCTTTAATAGTTTCTGAGATACTGTTTCCTAAGAAAATTCAGTGTGCAAAAAAACATGCTGAAAGTGGGTTGATGGTAATTTAAAAAAAAAATCCCAGACAGTACTTGATATATAAATTTAAAATTCCACCAGTACCATTTTAAATATTCATAGTTTACGGAAAAAAATAACTTTTAGGAAATTGGAGATGGTTCAGCAGAAGACCCCTGATGATTTGAGATGGAATGACCCATATTTGGCCAGGTTGTGTAAAACCTTTTAATGTCCACTTTATCGTTTTCCTAAACGAGTTAAGTTCAATATAGTAACTCCACTGGTCTCCTCTTCCAGGTGCCCTCCCCCCTGACTTCATGCGAAATCTCATGCAACAAATCAGCCAGTATGCTGCTGCCGTAGCTACTAGCGCTGCCACTGCTGCTGCCACTGGCCAGCCGGTCCCACCGCAGCCCACCCCTCCTGGTTACAGCTCCACAGCCAACTCCTCAACTACTACCACGGGTCCTAACACACCCACCACCACCCCTACTGCTCCCCCTC
>OMNN01024041.1:0-21262 GCA_900302755.1 Chromis chromis
ACCTGCCTAATATTGTGTTGGTCCCCCTTATGTGCTCAAAAATGCTCTGAGCCATTGGGCATGGACAAGAGGACCTCTCAGGGTGTCCTATGGGGTCTGGCACCAGGACGTTGGCAGTGGATCCTTTGGGTACTCTGGCTTGTGCAGTGGGGCCTCTGTCAATCAAACTTGTTCCACTGCATCGTGTTGATGCTTGATCAGAATGGGGTCTAGGAAGTTTGTTTGTTTGAGGTCAAATCAACATCTTGGGTGACTGTCATGTTCCTCAAGATGTCCCTGATTGTTTGATGTTTTTGCTATGTGGTGGGGTGCATTTTCCTGCAGGGGTAGACCAGTGACATTTGGGACTGCCATTTGCATGATGGAGTGTGCTTGTTCTGGGACAATGTTTATTTGGGTGTCTAAGTCTCATCAACACGGATGTTAAAATCTAAGGTTTTCCAGCAGAACACCACATAGTACCAATATGATCAATGTTATTCACTTCACCTGTCAGTGGTCATAATGTTGTGGCTGATCGGTGTATATACCTGAAGGACTATACCCTTCCTTCAGCAAACTGAAAAAAAATCTATAATTTCTGGCTCCTCCTACCGCCCAAATAATTTTCGTATGGCCCCTAATGAGGTCCTGGAGAGACAGCATTTACAACAGTTTGCATGAGCATACATGTATATGAACGTTCATGTATTTTTGCTTTTGAATCGCAACATATCTGGCTAGAGAGGAGACTCTGGTCCAGATCTGCGTAGAGCGGTGAAGGAGCCATCACCACAGACGGGGGAGGCGAGGGATGAAGACCAGTTCTGAGCCGAGCAGCAGCCTTGTTCTTTGAATTCTACCTCTGACAGCTGGGGAGCTCTTATCAGAGCATGCGGCTGGAACTGTACTGGCATGCACGCTGACGACAGCCCCGCCGAGGAGACGGGGATCACACTGTGTGACACTGACACAGTGCTCGCTCTGCCTCCGAGCTTTGCTGCAAACAGCATCTGTCTCTCTTTGGAATCTTATGAATCCAAACCGCTCGCATAAAAGAGCATCCGCAACCCCGGAGGTCCATCAGAACTGTGGTCAGCATTTGATCGAGTTGTATAGCCAGGATGACAATAAACAAGTTATAGATGGAGAAAGATGCACACACTTAAAACAACATCATCCTCCAAATTCTGTTTCCTCATCAGTCCCCTTTCATACAGTCATTCTAACTCATTCTAACCAACACTACAGAAAAGTGGGCCAACTGTATTGTGGCTTCCTGTCAGACCATCCTGCAGGTATCAGGGACTGAGACCTGATGCCTCCAGACAAACCTCAACGACCAGAGGCCCTGCAAGCAGCAAAAGTACAGAAAAGGAGCGAGAAGAAAACTGATCTTGATCAGCACCTTTCTCCTGTCTCTCCTCATGTTGTGTTTCATACAGTGCTCTTGTATCTGTCACTGTTTTATATTCTGGACCCATTTCTCCTCATATATCGGTCCTTATCCTACATCTTTGTCAGCTGTTGTATTTGCCCTCATTTCTGTGTTCTCTGAAAACACATTTCAATAGTGCTAACACTGCACAATTGTTGTCTTTGACATGGACTAGATAATGTGTTTTCTAATATTATCTGAGTGCCGTCTAGAACTTGAAGACCTGTACAGCTGCCAAAGAAAAATATACCTTTGTGCTCTATATGAAGAATAAGAGCTTTATGGAACACTGGCATAGCATGGAAACTAAAGGTAACAGAAACAGAATCATCCCTGACCTGACACTTTGAGCTACACACTCAGGTATGCAGGTACACATTATTTTCAGAACTATAAGAATTATTGGATTAAATCTACTCTGTCATGCTCTCAACCTCAAACTCTGCTGGTTGATTTGAAAGTAATTCTTTCAGAAATCACCAAAATCACACCATTCATCATAGCACTCTACAATGGTCCTTGAACTAAGCTACGTTTGATTTTGTCGAGAAAAACAACCAAAAGTAAGCTAAATATTGGAACATTTAATCAAAATCACTTCATTCTACATGTCTAATTTAAACAATTGCCAAAAACCAACTGTTCCAGATTCTGTAAAAACGAAAAAAGAAAAAAAAGCTCCTCAGCGCAACCAAGAACTGACTCAGATGCAACCAATAAGCACATCCCAAAAATATATATAAAAAGTATCTTTAGTATATAGAGCCACCCTTTTCCCCAACATAATAAATACCTATGTGCACCTGTAGAAAATGTTGTACAAGTTTATTCCAGTTTTTTGAAGTTTTGTGATATTAATAATAAAGAAATTCTTTTTCATTTTTTTTTCTTTTTTCATGATATATGGCAGCAAGTTCTCTCTATTCTAGTCATGGTTGTGCTGTTTCCAAAGAGGTGCAGAACTTTATATTGCAGTAAAAAATATGAAAAAAATTGGACAGGAGCAAAAAAAAAAAAAACTTACAGAAAGTGCCTGGGGTTCAGAGGGTTAAAATAGAAAACGTTTTAATACCATCTCAAAATATCTGGGCAGTGGTGGCCTAGTGGTTTGTGAAGCGAATTTGTAACTGGTGGGTCGCCGGTTCGACTTCCCGGACTGGCAAGAGGTTGAGGTGGGAAAGTGAGAGCGACCGCTTGTCCCAGTCACCACCACTGTGGGCCCTTGAGCAAGGCCCTTAACCCCTGACTGCTCCCCGGGTGCTACACCGCGGCAACCCACTGCTCCTAGTATGTATAGTTAAGGTTAACTTTGAATAGGATGGGTCAAATGTAGAGAAGGAATTTCCCCAAGGGGATCAATAAAGGTTATCTCAAAATTATACTGTATATGTTTATACAAAAGTTATAACCATCAAATGACTGAATAGGGAATAAGCTGCTAGTTTTGATTAGTAGAAAAAAAGCCCTGACACAGACAGTTGTTTTCAGTTTATGGCACATTTATAACCTCCCCCCCAAAAAAAACATTTACCTATTTTATACACTAAAATTCACAACATAACAATGGAATAAAATATGATTTGGGATGAAAAAAAAAGTTCACAGATTAATATAGTATCAATCAGTTAGTGTGTGAAGGACTCACCGTCCTGACAGTCAGCTCTGGAGGGTTGTCGTTGATGTCGGTGATAGAGATGAGGGCTGTGGCTGTGTTGGAGAGTCCAAAGTTCAGGTTTCCCTCCATGTCGGTGGCCTGGACAATGATGGTGTACTGAGATACTTTCTGTGAGAAGAGGCAGAAAAAGAGAAAACATATTCAGTGATTGCTATTTCAAATACTGCTACAAACAAACACAGGACTCGAATCAACAAATAAGTATTTTCCATGACATACTGAGCAATGTGAATTAACAAAGAGAGCGTTCACATGTTTGCTTTTTCACAGCTAACCATCCACTAGAACAACTGAGTCTGCTGGAACACCTTCCTTGCTCAATAACAGATGAACGGCACACATGCACAAAACACAAACAAACATACACGAAGCTGCAGAGAGGGAGCAATGTGTTGGTAAAAGGCCCATCCATTATTGCCTAAAAGTCTTGGCTTTCCGCTGTGGGAGCAGACCCGGATCATCACTCATTTTAATGGAGGTGCCGCCACTTTAAGATGCGCCACGGTGCTTCGGATAATACCAGGAGGTGAGTGGGCCTTATTTAGTCCAGTTACAGAGAGGGGGAGTCACCCCCAAGTGTACTGCAACACAGACTGCATTATTACAGCGCCATGACCAGCAGAAACATCAGACATTAAGCTTTGTTTGGACACGACTGCATGAAGCATCTAAAACAAAGAGGCACAGCATCCACATTCCAGTGACTCTGTCCATGGTGCTGAAAGTTCAGTCTCACCACTGGGAAGAGATCTGTCTGTCTGTCTGTGTATATGTGTGTGTGTGCTTCCATCCTGACAGTATATAAGCCTCCCTGCATTGTGGTTTGTTTCTCTTCCTATTAATCTATTTGGCCCAGGCCTCCATTGTATCAGAGCAAAGAAAGGGAGTGGCAGAGAATGGACGTCAAGGACAGGCCACTGTTAACTGCACAGCATTGTTGAACATCCACAATGCATCCTACCGATGGTCTAATGTTTGTTTGTCGCTAGGCTAACTTTGCCATGTTCAACTGAGGTCACACTTCCAAATGACTTCATGGCCAGAGGCTCTTATGACAGAGACTGCTTAGAGGAACAAAAATAAACCCAGTCAGAGGCCGTGGCGTGGCGCAAGTTTATAATGCTTCCTGCTGAGGCGGCACCTTCTTTGCTTTTTCATTTCTTTGAGTCATGTCTTTTTCTCCCCCCTGGTTTATTTTGCGTTCATTAATGCACATTATGTGCCTCTTTTAATCCCTCGCTATCTTCTCCATCACATCCTGGTTGCTCAGTGTCTACTCTATCTCTATGCAGGCTCCTGTGTATCACTATATCTCTGTCTCTCCCTCCCACTCTTTTTTTTTTCAGTCGTGAAGGATGCAGCTGATTGTTAGATCAGTCAAAGCATTGAGGCTAGTTAAAACACCCAGCTGGAGTCATTTAGCATCTCTCCGAGTCATTATGAAGTGCACAGACATGTTAATCTGCACCAAACCAACCCTATTAATGAAAACTCAATACTGGCTGCCCTTTATTAGACTCATAATGAAATATCAATACCATCTCCCCTCATAGAGCGCTTCAGTAAATAGAGCCTCCAATGAATGTGTCTCTCTGCAGACTCATTTAGATCCGGTCATATACATCAATCCAGAAATAGCACCAGATGGCTGTAGGAAGCTAATAGGCTCGAGCTTTGATGGACGTCTCTTCCTTCGGTCAGGTGAAGAGAAATGAGTGGAGCTGAGCCAGCAGGTGGAGCTCTCACACAGTGGGGGATGTGGCTGATGTGTCCTATCCTGCAGGGTTATATCACTCATCTGAGAGTAGTTGTGAGTTTATGGCCCTTAGTGCACACATACACATCCGCTAACGCTCCAGTGAGTGGGAACAGGTGGGACACTCAGACACTTACACACACCGGGTTTACACGTGCATGTGTACAAGCACAACCAACACACACACACAGCCAGGCTCGCTGTACTGTCCAAAAGTGGCTATCCGAATAGGCCAGTAAAGGGCTCTCTAATGAGTCCTATAGAAGTGCTGAACAGAAAATCTCTCTGTTAGATTAGAGTCCAGCGCTGGCAGGAAATACAGCTTCTTGTCTCACGACCAACAGCAACAGTCCAGACTCCCCCACTGGCCTCGAGTGTCACAAGACTTAATTTGCAGACGCTGAAAGCCATCAGAGGCCACAGAAACACCTGCATGCAGGGCTCCGGCAACAACAAAACCCAATCCCATTTTTTTCACAAGGACCAAATTAGGTAGTTTACCATCCAGGAGGCTGGAGGAAGAAAAAGGGAAAATGGCTTTAAGCTATCAGTGTTATAGCTGCTCAACATGTCAAGCTGAGCAGCCGTGAGGACGGGTGGAAAAAGCCGGCTGGTAAGCAAATGGACTTGAGCTCCAGTGGGACAAACTAGGGGAAATAACGGTCTCGACTGGTGAGGCAATGTCGAACAAGAGATTGGAAAGGAATGGTTTTCTGGCAACACATGTACAGTGGTGGATTAATTGTACCTGAGCTGAGTGTGCATTTTCACTTTTCACCACTCAAAGAGGGTAAAGAAAAGGGGGAGCAGATGAGTGAAAGACTTGCTCTTTACTCGTGTCGCTTGTGGATTGTGTTCCGGCTTGCCGGGCTCCTACTGGCCACAGTCATTAGCTTGTCACTTACAATCTGTCTCAAATTCTGCAGCACTCAGCTGAGACTGTAGAGTCCAGCTCCCCTCTTCCTCCTTTGACTCCACTCCCTGTCTACCTCAGTGACCCTCAGTGTCGGCGACCACCACTACGGTTTCATTTCAGTCCGGCTGGGATCACCTCAATTAAATTTACTCGGTTTGATTTGATGCGATTCGATTCCTTTTCATTAGATTTTTAGTTTAGTTCAATTCAGTTCAATTTGTTTCACTTCAGTTCAGCTCAGTTACACATCCACGTTGCCAATAAAAAGCTGAGATATCTATGGAGTCGGATGTGTATACGGCTATTCTCTATTTTCTTTTCCAAGTTGGAACCAGAAAATACAAAGAGAAGTCTGTTTAGTCTACATCTTCATTTTCTTTGCCTCTCTTTATCCCTCGCAGGGATGTCTCTCAAGCTAGGTTAACGACAGGAACAGCTTGAAGAGAACACGAGCCGATGAGACGTATTGTCAGCAGCACACTGTTCTCTGAAAGCGCTCCGAATCCCATTGTGGAGACACTGACTCAGATACGTAGGTAAATCTGAGATATGAACTCTGAATCCACTTGATTAGATACGCCTCCACATTTGCGCAAACAGCTCAAAGTCACACACTGGATAAATAAAAAAGCTGTGAGTCACAAATGAATAAAGCTGCTAAAATAAAACACGGAGATTGAGCGAGAGGTTTAATTAATCGTCCAACTGAGCATTGCAACGCAATACACGGGGCACGATTAAGCAAATATGAGCATGATGAACATGCTGTTGCCAAAGTTATTGGCTCCAGCATGTCAGAAACCCATGAGAACAGTAAAGCCAGATCGCAGGCAAACGGTTCTGGTTGTACAGCAGCAGATCATGTTAGGTGTCTCTCGAAGAGGAGAGGGAAGTTGGTGGCCAAAACTAGTCACAAAAAGAAAACCTGAATCCAAGCCTTTAACAATAAAACTGTAAAAATTTAATTCCATTTAAACAAAGATCGTACAGTCACTCAAACCCCACCTTACAAAGAAGACAACAAAAATTACCTGTAAATCTCCTGGTATTGATTCTGGTATAAATTTGTGTTTCTGACATACTGAATAACGCTAATATTTGGTATAATGGTGTAATATAAAGTATACAACAGAAGGAACTAAACCTATCACTTAAATTGAATGATTCAAAATTGTATCACCTTACAGGAACTGCAGTACTTTTATTTTGAAGGGCTAAAACAGTTTAGATTGACCATATTAGAATATAGCCCCCATAGCAGAAACCCAGTGCAATATTTGCTGAGATTCGAATCTTATATATTTTTTAATATGTCCACATAGATTTTTGATGACACACTCTGTTCTCTTCAGCATGGATGATACCAAAAATTTCAGGAGAGATGTTCTGTCATTCTTCAGAGGCTGTTTTTTTCAGCTCCTCTTTGCCAGTGGGGTTTTGTTGCATTACATTCTCTTTAAAACACCCCAAAGGTGTCCTGCTGGATGCAAGTCCGGAGACGTAGGTCATATTTTTAAAAACTTTTTGTCTTCTTCAGAAACTCTTGTGTGATTTTAGCAGTGTGCTTTTGAAATGTAATCATGCTGGAATATTCCTCTTCTGCCAAGTGTCTGCAGACTGGGAGTCATATTGTCAGTCAGTTTCTTGAAATATCCACTGGAATTCATGGTGCCATCTATTAATGTTATCTCTCCAACACCAATATCATTAAACTTCCACCTCTGTGCTTCACTGTCAGGACTATGCATTCACTGTGATAGTTCTGGTCAGGTTCACACCAAACAAACTGGACCCCATCTGAGCCAAACTAATTTATCTTGGTCTCATCTGACCAAAGAATGTACTCCCAACATTCATCTGCTCTTTAGGTTTCATTTTACAGTTTTGCGGCAAACTCCAAGGAAATTAGTTTTTCTTGGCTACGGTTCATAAGGGTTGACATGAACTCTCCTTCACCGTCTGAGCTTTTATTTAGACCCTGTGAGAAGTGTGAAGCACCTGCCCTTCTGTTTTTCACAGCTAAATTGTGCAAGTATCACACCTTCTGTGATGCCATTTTCATTTTAGGAGGCACTGCAGCCCTGATTAGTGGTGCTTTGACTCGTTCTATACCTCCTGATTACTGCTGCAACTGTGGTTCTTCTGGCAATTCTATTCCAAGTGGAGCCATGATGCAGACATGCAGATAGACACAGCCCATAGGTCCAAAACTGAGAAAGTTCTGGTTTTCATAGCTCAATTGAAAATCACACATGTACTCAGATTGATGACAGGGTTTTCTAACTTGTAGACAGGTGTATTCACTTTGGTGAAACAATGCAAATATTGAGAGGTGATACAATTTTGAATTGTATGACATTTAAATAATATACATACTGTGCACAGTTACCATTTTAGCTTTGCAATCTAACATTTGTTAATTAGCAGGAAATACAAACTAATGTGCAGCTGAGGCTGATGGGAATGTGATTAGTTTTGCTGGCTGTTAGTCATGAACAAAAGTTTTGGGTAAATGCACATTTTGTTATTGTGGTGACCATGGATATCTGTACATAATTTGGATAACTGTACAAGATTTTGTCAGGAAGACTGAAAAACC
Organism: Chromis chromis; assembly: GCA_900302755.1. Classification (NCBI taxonomy): domain Eukaryota; kingdom Metazoa; phylum Chordata; class Actinopteri; family Pomacentridae; genus Chromis; species Chromis chromis. The sequence continues at coordinate 8,364 of OMNN01024041.1, forward strand.
TTCCAAAACGTACTGGATGAGCTCTTTTAATAAGAGTCTAATCATTCAACTTTAAGTACGATAAGAAAGTTTATAATCCAATAAGAACGAGAGGGAGGATACTTGGACCTTCAATTAATCTGGTTTCATTAAAATCCTCTGTCCTGGGCCACCATTTAGTGCACTGAGTTAAGGTGATACCACATGGGCTCAGTCCCTTAGCAGCGGTCATGAGTTCGACTCCGGTTCAAGACCATTTGCTGCATGTCACTCTCCTTTCTACCCCCAGTTTCACTCTGTCTCTGTCTACCAATAAAAAGGAAAAACTCTCCCCCAAAACATACATTTAAAAAAAAATCTTTTACAGGGTAATGCTGTAATCGATCGTAAGCTGTGAAAACTTTGCTGTTCATTTTAGATAGGGTTGTTATGCATATGCTGCAAGATATGGGACCATAGGTCATGTGGTGTTTCCTCTGGACAGGGCTGTTGTTCCATTGGTGAAACTTTTAATATGTGTTGTTTTGCTCCTCAGGCTCTGTGGACCTCACCTCTAGTTCCTACAACTGCAGCCCCTCCGGGGGTAAATAAAAGCTGAGGAACTGCACTTCTATGCCTTTTGGCCACATTTTCTGCCTGCTTAGAAGCAAAGTGTTTGTGTATTGTGAGCAGTTTTGTCAGGACTTAGTTTACAGCTGTCTTGTATGTTGTGGTCAGGAAAGCTGGGGATTGTTTTCTTTAATGTCAGTGAGTAGAAAATAGAAAAGTAATTACTTTAAGTTAATTCCATCTTGTACCTTACTAACTGCCTCTGACTCTGGTTTTAGAAGGCACCATAGGGGAGATTTTCTCACATTCCATTTTCTCTTATCTTTTGTGTTGATAATAAGTTAGGAGTGCAACACTTCTCTATTATTACCAATATTTACTGTTGTGGTTTTATTTCTGCTCATCTGGTTGGTTTGTTTTTTTGACCAGGGCTCTCCCTTAAGTCAACTTTAAGCTTCTAGAGCTCAAAATAAAAGATTGAAATACTGAACAAAGTGACTCCTCATATTCTTTATGTGGTTTTCAGTTACTCTGCTCTCCCCCAGACAAACTGTGATCATAATCCACAGATTGTTTTTACCCTAAAAAATAAGAGGAATAGATAAAGCAAGAAATCTCAAAACAAAAATAAGACCAGACATCCAGCTTGAAGGGCAGAAGTGAAACAGTTCAGGCTTTTCTGAAGACAAAAGGCAGTCCAATTCAATACCAGTATGTGACACACAGTGCACATAAAAAAATGTGGATATTTTTTGATTGAATGTTGGCTACAAGCAGTCAACATCCACCTACATGCATCAATACTCTTAATTCAGCAACCAGCTCATAATCCTCAGATGGCTGTGCTGTCTGGCTTCTGGAGCTGCGGTGCAAGAAGGCGAATTAACATAACTCAGCATCTCTGAGACAATAAAGCCCCAGGCCCATTTAAGATGCCGGCTCTCAGCCTGTATCCCCTGTCGGGCTCTGCAGATCCTAATAGTGCCAGGCTGTGGGCACTCATGTCCTTGAGGCGGTCCAGGCGATGTCCTAATCGACGGCGAGACAGTCCAAAGCGGAGATGGCATCGGCTCTGGGGACAGCCTGGTGCCGGGCAACACCACACCATGCCGCACCAGACTGTTCCAACCCAGGGGCTCATGGGAGATTGAGACAGCCTGGGGTAATGAAAGACAACAGCTCTGCCTGCCAGTGGAACTACTGCCATGGAGAGAGGGCACAAAAGGAGAGCGTGGACGCCAGCTGTGGCACTCTGACATGTCCCACTCTGCTACCTGCTGCATCAGAGCTTTACTTCATTAGAAGTGTGTTTCCTCCATAGCAGACTGATAGACAAGTCTGGTATTAGTGCAGCAATTATGCTAAAAAAGGCACACAAAACTGCAAAAACCTTTACTTGAACATGCTGCAATGCTAATTTTTTACACTTAATTCTGTCTCCCAACCTCAAACAAATATCCACAGCCACATAGAAACAGCCATGTTATACTCATAATAAGCACACAAGTTGGTTGGTTAGCTTGTTAGCCTGTGGGTTGGAGCATTTGGAAGGTTAAAGGCGGGAAGTGAGGGAGAATAATTGGTATTCAGCGATGTCAGAGGTAAGTGATACCAGGCTAACCTCCGTGTACCCCTTGTTCTCCTCAACACGAGAGAACCTGCTTCACCCCTTAATTAGGACATGAATATTCTAATTAGACACCAGGATGGTGGACGAGGATTAGCTAAAGAAGGCGAAAGGAGAGATGGGAGATGAGAATATACAGTGTGTAATGAACAGGCTTTTGCGGTGCATTCACTGTCAATATCATATAATGTTCATGTTTTTGCATAATGTCACGCATGTTTTCCGCTCCAGCAGCACAGATCCACTGTGACACCTGTGATCTTGTGCTGCGTGTGCGCTGCTCCTCCTCGCTCAGTGTGAACTTCGGCGCGTATAAACAACATACGTGTCCGCACACATGTGCTCGTGTGTCTGTGCTTGTTTGTGTTGATGACCTTGACAGCAGGTGGGTGAACTCCCAGGTGTGTCCCAGTTTTAGTGGGAGGATCACAGGCAGGTGGGACTGTGCCTGGCTTGATGTGTCCAGATTAATGAGCTTTCTCTCACTCATATCAGCTGCTACTGCTGCCGCCTGGGCCAAGCTGGAAACAGGGACACAGACCTGGCCCGCATTCACTAGACTCATTTATATTGTCCCACAAATGTGCCACACTATCATGCCATGCCAGCACCATATAAAATTTTGGATAAGGAAGGAGCATTGATGTATTGTTTCTTCTGTTATCAAAACCTGGTTCTGTTCTTGAGATTTGAACCGTAATTATTCTCTAAATGCGCTCGCTTTACTGTTGGTAAAACCCTGTTTTAATTTCCAAAGCGTTGCCTGGCCAGGTTTAGCGCCGAGAGGGACCAGAGGGACTTCTCAGAATATAAACATTATGAGACACACTCAATGGTGCTTTTATGTCGGTAGTAAAATCAGCCAACAAAGTTATGAGGAAGAGATGATCCTCGTAACGACGGCACGTGGATTTGGACGTTTCCCTGATTTTGCTCGTTTTTGTTATATATTTTTTCATCTTGCACCACAGAGAGATAGAAGGATAAGCGTGTGCATCTGTGCGAGAGACACGCTGCAAGATGAACAGTCTGCCATGAAACACTGCTGCCCACAGTCACCTGATGCAGCTTGGGATAAACAAAAGTTGACCCTGTGTGACCTCGCTCATTAGCGGAATAAGATGGAGGATGGAGCGGGGATGATGTGCTCCGCGGTGCTGGTGGTGTGTGGGATGGCAAATAACTACAGCGAGCAACAGACGCGCCGGCAGTGGATGAGACGAAAGATGACAATGGAAAGAACACTCCTGCGACCTCGCCGGCAGAGAGGTGCTGGATTTACGTGGCCATTATATCTGAGCATTAAATATTCGCCTGTCATTTTTTATTTACACACGAAACAAGCAAATGAAGGAAGTTAACGAGTGAATTTTCTGCTTGGTTTGTTTGATTTGACATCTTTGAAAGTGGCTGAAAGTGATGCAGTTTTTTTTAAAGCACATGCAGGGATTAAACTGGGATCACTTTATACACTTGTGAATTCAGAGGAAATTCAGTCTGTAGCATTTCAATGATAACATGATGCCTCGTCGTTGCTTTTCTGTGGGATCGAACGTGTCACCTTTGCACCTAAAGGCTGATAAAATACTCAAACAGTGTGAGCCTTACTGGGTTTATACGCTTTAAACTTTGGCTCCTCAGGGACTGAATGTTGAACTACTTCTCTGCACTTTCCTGTGATTTCTTATATTCTTATATAAAGTTGGTAGATTGTTTTCTTCATATCCCGATTTTTACTAAACATTAATCTCGTCCTGTTCCAGATACAATATATTGCCAAAAGTATTGGGACACTTCTCCAAATAATTGAATCTATCCTATCCCATCCCAAAGTACAAGTAGATGTCTGGAAAAAATTAGAAAATAATATTTCATTTGTATTATATCAGAATGTGGCCCCTTTTCCCCCAGTAATTACTTTAGACACTAATTTTGTACAACATCGTACCTTCTTAAATACGTCATCTTATTGCTGGCACAAATGAGACGCAGAGTGATAGAATGATGATCTTAACAGAAACACAGAACACACTCTGACCTCTCTGTCCAGGCCAGCCGCCACTGTCACTATGTCTCCGGTCTCGCTGTTGATGGTGAACATGTTGGGGATGGGGCTGTGGGGCGTCTGTGAGAGGATGCGATAGCGCACCATGCCGTTCGCTGTGGTGGAGTCGTCCGAGTCTGTGGCTGTCACCTGCATCACAGACGAGCCTGTGGAGAGAGAAGAGATAGTCAGCCAGCAGCACTCAGAGAGTGGTACAGTAGAATAATCGGAGATGTAGGCGTCGCACTGGAAGAGGTCAAGCTGGGAGAAAAAAGTAGAAAAGAAAAACAACCAAGTGACATTCATTAAAATACAAAGATGTGCTTCTCAAGGTCCTTTGCACACATACATTTTCAAAAAACACATACAGCAAAATGAAGGTTTCTTGTAAGCCCATTACCGTTAATGAATTTGTGGGAAATATCAAAGAGAAGAAGGAAGACTAAGAGAAGACTCAGCAGACAACAAACCCATTTATAAACTTGAAACAAGTCAATCAGACTTTTCAAATTGCTGTGACATTCTCTGTTCTCTGGCAAACAAGTTTTAGAGCCACAGCTATTAGCGAGTGTAGCACAAAAACACAAACAAAAATCTGTTAAATAAGCCCCTATTTTAAGCTGTGCTGTTTTGTCCTCTGTATATTTCAAGCTTATGGGGCAAAGTTTGCACCTCTGCAGAGTCCATTTAGTAATGAGCAGCACTAGGTCTTCTGCCATTTCCACCATCCATTATTTCAGCCTTCAGCAGCACCGTGACTGCCCTTAATGCCTCGATACTCTCTGCCTATTTGTCTTAGAATCACAGATAAACACTGCCATTTAAGGCCGACAGCACAGAGGTGATGAGACCGAGGGAGTGTTTGCAAGTATTTGTGTGGGAAAAGAAGGCATGTACGTCTATGTATACCTCCAGGCACATGTGTGCATCAGTATGCATGTGATTGTTTGTGTCCTCTCGGCATGTATCAGGATGAGAACCTCTGCGTCCTTGCATCTTCCCCGAGCAGAATTATTGATTTGCACGAGTTTGTCAGCTGGGCTCACAAATGCGACCAGGCAATTAGGAGCACTTTGTGCTGGAAAGAGGAGAGATCACCTCGCCTCTCTCTCAGGGTTCTGTGAAAATGTCACTTTCCATCAGGCAGCCATTTACAGGCTGCTGCTGCCGCTGGTGCCGCTGAGAGAAAAAGGACTGTCAGCTTGCAGGAGGGGGACAGCAAAGAGAAGAGACGGCTAAAGCACAAACATGCTTGAATGAGAAGATTGTATAAGTGGAGAAAGACTTAAAAGGAGGAAGACAAGGACATAGGAGCTGAAGAATAAATGGGAGATGGGAAAGCAGAGAAGAGGAGAAAGCGTTAATTCATGTGGCATAATGCCCGCATGTTGCAATTTATTGTCTAAATTATATTGTTGATTACATTTCTGATGGTTTCAAAACATATTTCCACTGTTTTCATGCTAAAAGGCATCAAAACGAAAGTCAGCAACTAATGCATAAGCACTGCATGGTGGTGGGTGCCACGCTGAGCAGGGACTAATTCAGCAATGTTGAATTATCACATCAAAGCAATCAAAATTAGTCAGCACAAAAAGACATGTCATGTATGCTTTAGAACAGAGGAAGTGGTAGCTGAGGGAGAAAGTCAAGCTTTTGCCTCCAAATCATGAATGTAAATGTCTTAACCAAAGTCGGCAAGCTTCTGGATTCATGGCAGATCCGGCGTTTTCCCTGTGGGTCTGAGCAGTTACAGGTGTCTCCATTCCTATAATTGGGTCTAGATGGCACCATCATTCCTGTGACAGCCTGCATGGACACGATAATTGTAGCCTCAAATTCTATTTCAAACTTCATTAAGTTTCAAAGCGGGATTTGTCACTTTGACCAGCAAAGGAAAAGAAGAGAGTCCAAGGAAAGACGGGGAAAAAAGAAAAAAAAACAATTACTGCCATTCCACTGAGGACAGCGTCAATATATAATCAACCTTTGCAGTCCTGCAGGGAGGGACGGGACGTGATGAATCACATGTTGGTGCTGCTATCTTCCATTTCAATGTGGAGGACTCTGCGATATGATGATGCTGGTGCGCTTTCAGATCCAAACAGCGACGGCTATATCCCTGAAATGGTTAAACTCTGAGCCTGCTTAATTCCTATTTAATTTGAACACTAATTCCAAATCCTAATTGCTTTTCCGCCAAAATCACTGGACCTGAAAATTTGGTGGCAGGCGCGTGTATTGTTGGCCATTTTGCTCACGTGACTGGAGATCACCGGTGAGTTCTATCTGCTGCCTAAACATTAATCAGCCGGAGTCAACATCTGCCTCCCAATTAGAAAGAGATGGAGTAAAAATAGAGGGAGATGGATACAGACGGAGAGAACAGCGACAGGGAGACAGACACACACTGATTAAAAGATAGGAGGAAGAGGAGAAAATTGCCGAGCAGAAAAAGGAGAGTGAAGAGATCGAGAATAGCGGTGAGGGAGTTTATAAAGACCACTAAAAGCAAAAGTACAAGGGGAAGTGAGGGAGCGAAAGGGCAGGGGATGGACAGTATAAGAGGATAATAATTCTCATCAGCGGAGGGAAGATAGAGGTTGCCTTTCAGGAGGAAAGAGTGGCCACGGTACAGTAGATAGAGCGGAAGAAGGAGAAGTAGAGGTTGAAGAGTTAAGGGAGGTAAGAGAAAAGGTTGGAACCCGGCGAATCACGGTGGAAGTCATGAACGGGACGCTGAGTTTTCACACAAGAGCCTCTAATGGTGTCCACTACACTGTGAGGACACAAAGCTGCGGTCAAACTATTTGAACCATTCAAACGCCGACATCATAAATGAGGTCTGAAACTGGTATTCACACCTCGGTACAAAGGCCAGATCAAAGCTGCCCTTTTGGAATCTTTTTTTCTTGTGTTACAGCCTGTTAGCTATGTCCATGTTTCCCTGCTTACTTTAATGCGACCCACAGCTGAGTCAGGGGGTTATTTCTGACGTCCAGAGTTCCAGCTGCAGGAAAAGTCATATTTATTCTCTAAATAGACAATAGTTGGAGTACTTCCAAGGCTCAGATGGGTCTAAAATTATCCTGGTTGAATCATCTGTGCTAAACATGAGCAGTTGCATTAGCAGCTTCTGTAAAGGAGCACTCCACTGATTTACACATGGATGACTTAACCTGTCACAGCGGGAACTACTTAACCTGTAAAAAACATTTGTATAATGTACTTTTTATGACATCACCCTGCTCTGTCGGAGGAACATGATGTCATTGGGTTTATTTTGGTTTGGACTCCAAATAGAAAGCTTGATTTACCAACTAGGGGCAAGTGGTTTGAAACATGTAGGTGTTTGAACAACAGGAAGGATGTAATGAAAGACATTGTTGAGTTGCAGATGTGGGAACTGTAGGATCTAATATTTCTTTCTCAGTCACAAGCCACTAACTTTATGGATGTGCTATTTCACTGGAATGCCTTCCACACTGAGTCAAAGTTAAAGTAACCTATTGTTCTGAACCCCAAATGTGCAGGCAGGATCTGAAAGGGATGCTGTCTTTAAAAAAATCTGCAAAATTATATCACTTATCAGACTCAGAAACAGTAAACACAGAAGGAATCATCAGATTTTTAACTTTAACTACTCATCTGAGACGTGTTAGTCAGGAAAAATAACCAAATCTAAGCTTAAAATTGTGATATTTCATAAAAAATCATCTTTTTTTTTTTTAATTGCAAAAAATAAAGTGTTTATCCAATCAGATTCTGAAAAAACAGTCACATGACAAAAACGGAGGCACTTTTCGGCTGAACTGGGCTGAATTGCTGGCAGTGTAGACTAAATTATCTTTAGTGTGTAGAGTCACCATTTTTCCCCCCAGTATTCCAGTAACTCCTGCGGGCACTTGGAAACTGTTCTACATGTTGTTTCTTGTTTTTTTCAATTTGTGTAAAATAAATAAGCAAGAAAATCAATTTTAGGGTTTTCCCTTTTTTCTGATTTATTGCATTCTAGCTGTGTCAAGCTGCACCAATATGTCTGTGAATGTTCTCATTCATCCAGGTCATAGTCATTCTGGGCAATTCAATAGAAGGCAACTGGAATCAGTAATATGTCTGTGAAGACGTTTCGCCTCTCATACGAGTGGCTTCATCAGTTCATGCGTGTCAAGACGAGACTGGGCTAGTCTGACTCGCTGGTGGAGAAACCCAGGAAAACCACCAGACAACCTCTTTACAACATCAGACCTGACAGGCAACTACAGGTTATTGTTTACAAAATGGTTCCCTTCCTAGAGGAATTTGAAAGAGAACAAATGTGTAAATTCTAACACCACTCCACCTCTGTGGAGGTGTTTGCAAAGACCAGTGGTGACTAACGGTCGTTAGTGCTCCAGAAGTGTGACTCAGATGATGCTCCATGATGTAACGACAGTTGTTGGGGTCGTCAGAGTCGTTACGAGTCACATGAGGCCAATCGAGAGCAACATTCGTCAGAGTTGTTCGAGTCACACTGGGCCATTTGCGAACAACTATGGTTCTTGACTCGAACAACTCTGACGACTGTTGCTCTCGATTGGCCTCATGTGACTCCTAACGACTCTGGCGACCCCAACGACTGTCAGTGGTGAAAAATGAGCCCACAGTGAGGAAAAATGTAACAGGAGCCAAAAACGCCCAGAAAAAACATGTTATAACTCTGAATGGTTTCCTCTCCACTGCAAACCCGGCTAAGGCTGGAATTGCGGTGCACAAACAAATTTCTGTAGGGTTACGTTCTGTAGGGCAGATCGCAGAGGCATGCAGATGTGCAAACCTCCTGAATCCCAACAACATGTTGTCAGAGTGGTTGATCCAGCTCCTGTTGGGAGGCTGGTTTGAAACAAAAACATAAAAAAAACACAGTAAACATTACACCGAGAATCTGTTCAATGCTCGTGGGCTTCACACTTTTTACAGTTACTCGCCATCGCAAGGAGGAAAACACGACTTGTCAGAAAAAGCGGCTGAAAAATGACGCCCTTAGACAATTTTACGAAACTCCTCAAGAGAGCCAGATGGTTGTTTGCTAAGATAATAGACGATTAGAAAAATATTCATTGGTCTGCATAAGAAGGAGTAACGAATGTCTGATGGGTTTTTGACAGCATCTCAATGAGAAGACACACAGAACTACAGATGAGCGAGTTTTATCTGTCTGCAGGTAAAAGCGACTTTCCTGCTGCACATTGCTCGCCTGTCAGAGCAACCTGGTAAAAAAAAAACTGCAAAAAAAAAAACTGTCTTTCAGAGCAAGGTGGCACTGCTAACCGCTGACCCTCTGTGTCAATAAAAATTCATGTGACCCTGACGTGTTCCCTGGAGAGGCACTACAAAGGCCTCTACCCCCCTGAGCATCCACCACCTCTGATTTGCCCCCATCACTCCATCTCCCTGCTCTTATGCCAATCCCTAATTAACCTCCCCCCCTCCCACCTCCTCATCTCCACCAGGCAAAGATGGCAAGAGAAAGCCTCTTAAATCTCTCTGCAACAGTTAGGAGGGAGAGAGGGAGAGAGGGAGAGAGAGAGAGGGAGAGAGAGAGGGAGAGAGAGAGAGAGAGAGAGAGAGAGAAATGCAGTTCCCCTGTCCCCCCTTGGGAGGGTAAATCGACTGTGAGAGAAGGCACTCAGCTGCTGGTTTTGATCTTGCACTCTCATTTCAGAAGGCCCTTTTTGAGAAAGACGGTCCATAAAAGGGAACAACTTTGCTGTCAGAGCCGCGGAGGGGGGGAGGGAAGGAGAAGGACAGAAACATCACAGGGCAGATGTTCTGAGTACACTGTAGCCTCAGAACACAAGAGCTTTCTGAAGAAGTCACGCCATCTTGCTGAATCTTTATCTGAGGCCACTTAACACAACGTAAGGACCGTCTCATGTCAGCGTCTTGACGGTTTTTCTAGAGCTTCAGATAATTTCGGTGACCTCTCTGTGTATGTGTGTATGTTATGTACGTGTTAGCTACAGAAAACCACCATCTCTGAGCACATAGTCTTATTGTTGTTTTTTTTTTTTTACTATAAATTGAATAAGGAGTGTAGCAACCAATAATGTAACAACGGCCAATAACGTAATACCTTGCCAATAATGTACTAAAGTTTTTGAGCCAATAACGTACATAATACTCTTCAGTTTTTTTTTTTTACATTTGTAAATGAGTGTTCAAGTGAGGACTGAATCATTTTTCCTTTTTCCTTGAGAAATGTTTGAAAAAAGCAAATAAACAATATTCTAAATAAAGATTTTGTACAACAAATAATTCTCAAATTGGCTCTTACAACCATGATTAAGGAGAGTGAGAGCTACATGGAACGTATCCTTGATGAATGAATATGACTATGCCATCCACTATACCTATTTTTGATGAGCAAACTGCACAAAAACGGCAAAAAAATCTTTTATTTCCAAGAAATGCAGTCCTATTTATGTATTATTACATTATCGGCTATAGTTATTATATTTTCAAAGGATGTTTTTAATGCTAGGCCAATAACACAAATGTTATTACGTTATTGGCCATTGTTACGTTATTGGTTGCTACAAGGAGCCCTAAAAGAAAGTATTTGCACACATTGACCAGGTTCATCTAGTTTTACCAAGATAATTCTCATTAGTTTCAGATTGAATTCAATTTATTCCTCATCAACAACACCTGTATATGTTGCACTGCTTTGGTACATTTGATTACCTGATCAAATTAATTCCATTAGTCGCATGTCTATTTGGTACCGAGTGGGGCCCGGTGGCAGGAAAGTGACAAATGTTTCAAACCAGTCGTGCCTGACGGTTTGATGGGATCTCTCCCTACGTAACATCTGGAGATGGAGATAAGGGCGGTTCCCTGTAGGTCCTCCTCTTTGACGGCTTTCACACAGCGCAAGATATGAAGATGTGTTGTAATGCTTCACAGAACCTTTGATATCTGGGTCTGTAGATACTGAAAGTGACACCGCTGTAGCTAAACGCATACACCCCCTCCACACACACACACGCTTTCTTTGGCATTTAGAAAAACAGGCACCTTGGGTTTTTATTGGACATTTATCTATGACAAAGTTTCATCGCTGCTGCACAAATTTTTTCAATTATGTTAAATATATTAAACAGCTCAACTGCCTTCCTGCACTTTACACTGTGCACACTGGAGATGAAGGGCATATTTTCCTTTGTGCAAAAGTTTATTTCAAATTGTTTAAACCTTTTTTTTTTCCAGTGTTTGAGTATTATTAATAAGTCACGCCGTGACCCTACTGGTATCTACCCATACAAATAATTTGCTTTTGTTGCCAAGGCTTCAGATCTGCTGTCACTGTGGCTATACAAGTGAAACAAATAAGTCTTCTCTGCACAGGAAAAAAAAAATCCTATAAAAATCTGGCAGCAAACGAAAATCTGTTTAAAAAATGGAATACCGTAACATTCAGAAAGTGCCAAAACTGTGAAAATAATGGCAAATATCTGTAAGACAACAGTATTTTTTTTCTTTTCGGATTTAAACCCAGTAAAACTGTAATTTTACAACCACCGTGATGTGGATATTATTTACTTTTGTGGCCTGTTTTTTTTTCAACATGTGATTTAATGGATATTATCTGTAATCTAACAAAACAGGAAAAACTTGTAAAATAACAGTAAATTGTTCAAGAAATTACGGTTAAAATATGTTAAAAAAAAACTTAATTTTTACAGTGTGCATCCACAGTTAGGTGAGAAAATCTGTTTAAAATCACCTAATGGTTTATGATTTGGAAAAAAATAACTAATTTCATGTTTCATTCAACAGTAAGTTTGTTCATTACTTGGAAATTCCACACAAAATGCAATATAATTCAGATGTTTGCAATTTTTGAATAGGTATAATAATGTTCTAAGAAAATGCATGTGACTAATAATGAATAGTGAATAATCATGTGGTGCCATGTTTTAATATTCTTTGATGTTTCATCCCTGTTTTAACCTGCAAACTTGAGAATTAAGATATATCAAGCAATACTGTGTTCAGCAGCGTCACTGCCCAGAGCAGCACCTGTCAGCTGCAAACACTGCGACGGGTTTCAACACTCCACCTGTTGGCAGGACGGACAGAGAGTGAGTCACCTGGAATAACACCTGAGAGAATTCGTGGCCTTTTCTCGTCCGCAGAATGATCCAAGCTGCATGCAAATGCAAAAAAGGTTGCACTCTGAGGGTCTGTGAAGCTCAGCGGTGATCTGGTGGGTGTTTTGTTAATCACCGAAAATGTCACTTCTTTACAACATTAGATGAAGAATGCACATTATACACCGATCAGCCACAACATTATGACCACTGACAGGTGAAGTGAATAACATTGATCATATTGCTACTATGTGGTGAACAAGCACACTCCCTCATGCAAATGGAAATCCCAAATGTCACTGGCCTACCCCCGCAGGAAAATGCACCCCACCACATGGCAAAAACATCAAACAATCAGGAACATCTTGAGGAACATGACAATGGCCCAAGATGTTGATTTGACCTCCAAACTTCCTAGACCCCATTCTGATCAAGCATCAACAGGATGCAGTGGAACAAGTTTGATTGACAGAGGCCCCACTGCACAAGCCAGAGTACCCAAAGGATCCACTGCCAACGTCCTGGTGCCAGACCCCATAGGACACCCTGAGAGGTCCTCTTGTCC
>OMNN01024042.1:0-12197 GCA_900302755.1 Chromis chromis
TACTATGTGGTGTTCTGCTGGAAAACCTTGGATTTTAACATCCGTGTTGATGAGACTTAGACACCCAAATAAACATTGTCCCAGAACAAGCACACTCCCTCATGCAAATGGCAATCCCAAATGTCATTGGCCTACCCCCGCAGGAAGATGCACCTCACCACATGGCAAAAACATCAAACAATCAGGAACATCTTGAGGAACATGACAATGGCCCAAGATGTTGATTTGACCTCCAAACTTCCTAGACCCCATTCTGATCAAGCATCAACAGGATGCAGTGGAACAAGTTGGATTGACAGAGGCCCCACTGCACAAGCCAGAGTACCCGAAGGATTGACTGCCAACGTCCTGGTGCCAGACCCCATAGGACACCCTGAGAGGTCCTCTTGTCCATGCCCAATGGTTCAGAGCATTTTTGATACATAAGGGGGACCAACACAATATTAGGCAGGTGGTCATAATGTTATGTCTGATCGGTGTATGTGCACATATGTAGCCCTGGTGAAAATAAGGCACTTAGAGGAAGAGAAAAAGAAACACAAACTACTCTTTATTTTCAGTTGTTCAGCTGTTTATTGGTCAAGGGATGAAGGTCAAGTTATTTTACTGTGTGGAGATTGGTCGGAGATGAGGAAGAGAATGGTAGGGGGCGGGGTTAAGAAAAAAAATCGGGAGATGTACGGGAAGCGGGAGAGGGAAAAAAGAGATGGGTGAATGGAGTTGTATTTTAGAAGTAAAAAAAAAAGTTGTTTAAAGTCCAAGTTAATAATCTTATTTTTTGTTTTTGCCTTGCTAGCTGCGTGTAGTTGTGGACCGCATATGCACAGTTTTTGTATTTTTCTGAGATGATAAAAACGGAGATTCTATGCGAGTGGGCTCTAGCTAACGGCTAAGGCTAACGGCTAAGCTAGGGCGGGCGAACGGCACTCGAGAGGACACCGTCACGGCCTGATTGGACTGCTTACTGGACGGACTGAGGTGCTTATGGACGAGGAGTTACCTGCCGCACCTGTAACCTGCGTTTCCTTTCCCGGGACCTTGGATTGTTTATCTGCGGACTGCTGACTCTCAACATAGCCGGCTGTGGACGCTGCTACAGGTATTCTGTTGCTGCTAACTGTGAGTTTTGCTGACCTTGGAGATCAACGCTGCTGCTTCCTGTAAGTCACTGTGGGTTTTCTACTCTGCACCGTGGCGGCTAGCTGGAGATCAACACACAGGCCTGAGGTTGGAGTGTGCGCGTGTGTGTGGGCCCACAAATTAGTGAATAGTACTGTAAAAGTATTTAGTGGAGGACAGTGGGAAGATTTGTTTTGCGTTTGCATTTCAGAACATTTCAGTTACATATGTTGAGTATTCATTCTTGAGCACATTTAAGGTACCCTTAAATATTTTAAAGGGGATGTTTTGTGTTAATTATTCATTTAATTTCAAGGGAAGGTACCCAAACCAGCTTAAAGTAGAAGTAAAATAACTATTTGAGTTATTTTGTGTTTAAAAAATTATATAAATGAAAGAAATATATTTTTGCCATTTCATTTAAAACCTTTAATTAAAGTGCTTTTATTTAATTTAACTACAACCAAGTTGTCTGGGGTCAGTTATTTAAATTAGAGTGTATGAAGTGTGGATAGATCTAAAGGTTTTAAGTTTTCTAAACAAGGTAAGTCGAATTCATATCAGGTAAACCTTAGGGTAGCTACCTTAGTAGTACGAACCCAAACACCCCAGTATCCTAGTTACTACTCTCCCTAAAAATCATTGTAGTCTTAAATTATGGGTGCTGGGGTGCTACACATGTTTTTTATCCTTCTCTTGGGTTGTTAAACAAGCCACCAAACAAACATTCACCAGGCAAAAGTGCAATATGTCAGTGTATAATGAGTTGGTCAGCTGCAGCACATTGGACAGCATGTAAACACACCTACAAATTTGAATTTGATCCATTTGAAAGTGGCTGTATGTTGTCAGTACACTTCAGAATCCCACAGTGCACCGTCTGCTTGTGGCTCATACGTTACGTCAATCAGATGCGCATACTGTATGTCCCTCCAGCAGCTGAGACCAAAAGGTGTATTTTTGATATTTCCTCAAAGACTTTCATAATAATAATAAAAAGTATTAACAACAAATTTATAACAGCAAACACTGCAATAGACGAATGACGACATGAGATGTTAGTCGGGCTCATTATTCATTATTATTATTGTCACTGGTTTGTGGTTGTTGTCCAGCTGGTCCACAGCTGTCCATATCTGCTGGTGTACTTTCCTGATTCTAAAAATGTCTCGTTCCTTAGTCAACAAATCCAGGTTTAAAAAATTCCCCTCTGTCCTCTCCACCATCGCTCCTTCCTGCATATCAGATTGTTGTTGACTCTGATTGTTTGCAAGGGCATCTGAAATCGATAACAGTAAGAGTAGCATCTCTTATTCCTTATTACATTTCCACACCTTGACAGCAGCTTGCAAAGGCCTGATGAGGAGCACAGACACCGACACACACACACACACACACACACACACACACACACACACGCAGGCACAGACACACACACACACACACACACACACACACACACCTCAAGGTCTCCTTCATGTTTGAGCGACCACAGAAATTATGTGCTGATGACACCTAAACAGATTGTGTAATTACTTTTGCCCTGGTGGCCCTGGCCTGCAACACAGATTTCCAAGTCCTAAAACTGGTTATTACCAATCCAGAATTTTTAGTGTTTGTTTGGATGCTGCTGGCATTTACAGTGTGGTTCAATGTATATATAAGTTCAGCTTGAACCTAAGTGAGTCTAGAGGTAAAGGGAAGTTAAAAGGAGACTGTGGCTTGTCAGACTGCAGTCTGCACACACACTGCGACCCCCCCTGTACTCAATCTCATTTGTTCTATAGAAAGCCAGCAGGCAAAGGTCATCTTTGTTTTCTCGGGGGACTTTTTCTCCCTAAAGCTTTGAGTTCATGCTAAACACCACGCTCTGCTAAAGAAAATAAACTGCTGAGCATTGACAAAGTGATAAATTCAGCCTATAAATATACCATCAACGAGGTGTTGGACACTATGGGGGCTGGTGGCTTAAATCTGACCTGACATGCTTAAATAACACCGTCTTTTCTAATTTGCTAATCTGCTCATTTATTGTTCCTTCAGGCACATTCTGCCTTCAGGCGCTTTCGGGCCAAAAATATGAGGTTTTGTTCAAACCTGCTTAAAAGAAGCAGAGAAAAGGGAGAGAAGCCAAGGACTGACAAGGTGACGGGTTATAGAGAACAACTAATACTTGGGTTATGGTGTAATATTTTGTATTTAGTTGTGAGAAAACTAATACCCAACAGGTCAGGTTCTTTTTAATTAGTGTTCAACTTTAATTACAGAGCAGATTAATGATGATTCCTCCACTGACTGGACTACCAGGACTGCAGCTGAATGAGTAGAAGTACGTGAACAACAGCTGAAAACTGTATCCTCGGATAGTAAGTTGATTTATTTATATGCTTCACATGTTTAGAGTCTGTGTTATGTGATCATATTTGATTGCATGTTCAACCTTTCTTGTGAATTGAGACCTCTGGTTCTCCTAGCGATGCATGAAACCCCACATCTACAATCCTCAACAACAGGAATTTAATTTCAGCGTGAAATTCCCCAGTCAGAGCAGAGATGAACCTTGTTTGAGAGGTGTAAATAAAAAATTGATGCTGTGGTCTCTTTAGAGTGAGCAGGTGGTATTGGTGGTACGATCGCACCTGCACACAGAGATGAGAAAGAGAGAAACAACCAGCTTTAAACAGGTTTGTACCTTCATGGTTGGAAATTGATTTATCTGAAGCAAAAAATAACCACTGCAATTAGTCACCATATGTAATAAAGCAACACTTGCCCTACTCTCCACACAGTTTGCATGTAGTTGCAACTTCAAGGTACATACTGCCACCTACTGTACTGGAATGTGCATGTTTTTTTGGGATCACAATAAATTGGTATTCAAGTAATATTCAATACCACACTGAATGAATAGTAATAAGTTCATTGATTCCTGCAGCGTTTTCTAGTAGCACCATATGGATAATGTACAAATCTCTGTGCTGGGGACACATTTAAAAATAAATGATGATAAATCTATAACCAAAACTACACTCTGCATATTATCAATAATACTTCACATGGGTTATTGAACGATGGTGATAATAATATGCAAGTTTACAGTGAGTTAGACCTATAGTTGACCTAAAACACAACATGTATGCAAAGTCTGACTCTAAAATCGTCTTTTGACGTTCACCTGCTGAAGGAAAGTTCTCGGTATTGATCTAAAATGACAGTTTAACCATCTGGATCAGTGGATTTTAAAAGGCATGTTACACCATTCATCACAGCAAGAAACAATAAAAACAGAAAGAATCAGCTGATATTCAACTTTCAGACAGAACTAATCAACCAAATCTAAGCTATAAACATGTTTCATTTAAACATTTGCCAAAAAAAATATGTTGTTTGTATTGACCAGATTCTTTATCAAAGAAAAACCTTGGGGCTCCTTGGCACTACCATGAAGCCATCAACTCAGATGTGACCAACAGTCGCATGACAAAGATTCTAGGACTTTTTTAATTGAACTGGGCTGAACTGCAGGCAGTGTTTACACACAGCAGATAGGAGACAAGTATGGATACAAATTTAAAATGTAAGTAGTAAAATATGGATGGTATATAGAAATACTGTTTTATGCAGTATTGGTAATATTTGTGGACACTTGAAAAAATGTTGTAAATGTTAATTCCAGGTTTTTCAAAGTTTGAGAAACAAATAACCACAAAAAAGCATTTTTTTCATGATTTATAGCACTATAACTTTGTGATGTTGTACAAACAGCATTTTTATTTTCCCTCTACTTCTAGCCATGGTTGTGCTGCTTGTATGAGGTGCAGAACTTTATATTGCAGTTAAACAATGACCCAGTAGAGAGAAAAATGTGACAGGAGCAATAAACACACAGGAAACTGCTTAGGATTCAGAGGGTTAAGACCCACAAGCCTGATTTTGAGAATACATAACTAGGTGGGTACCCAGTCATGGTCAGGTAAGCAGTTTATACAAGTGTGCAAATGTGGAAACCTGAAATCCCCAGAGAATGGACTTGTTGGTAAAATAGTCCAGCAGCTAGTTTTGAAATGAAAAATATTCGCATATTAATAGATCCTGGATTGTGGAACTTTTTTCCTTGACAGTTTTTGTTGTTGAGGGATGAATAAGCATTACCTGTTTGCTGTTCCCCTCCATGTTTCCTCACTTTTCCAAACAGTGTTCCAGTCGTGGCCACACACCATCTGTAGTTTAAGTCCCTCAGCGAAGGATTAGTCAGGTGAGGATTTGCCACAACAGGTAGACCTATTCCATGCATCAAATCATGCTCACAAAGCATGTTGGCCTCCTGGGGGATGTTACACAGTCCTGTCAGTTTATTCAGCTGGGAAACTCACGCCTCCTGTCACTGCAATTCCTTCCAGACGTCGCACTGTCATGAGACCTCTGAGGCGCCCTCCCAGCATTCATATTTCAGATGTCACCAGCACAACCACATAGACAAAAGTTGCACACAAAGGGGAAACCAATTTCCTCAGTCTATCTTGTCTCACATACCCATACGTATGTTGAAAGAGTCATTGATCTTGTCTAGCATGACTTGGTGTTGGAGATGAAGGACAAAATCCACAGTTTTTGTTCTGTGCAGAAGTGCTTTCTGAAGTTCAGCTAAAGCTAATGGTCTCAGCAGTGTGAGACAGTCAATTAAGTGTGAATTCTACAAAGTAATCTTCCTTTTGCTGCAGTATTCTCTCTTTGTGTTTCAGCACACAGGGTTTCCTTGCTGAGCAGCAGTAACTTGTGTCTCTGAACATCAGAACCTTCCTATTAACCCAAACCCTGGAGAAGAAGTACTAGAATTTCAGGACTTTTCATGCGGTTAATATTTTTTACCTCATTTGGAAAAAGTTGCCCCATTATTCTGCCACAGACTGACATTTTAGTCTGTTTGTAGGCAAATTAATCTGAGCATGCATGTGTCATGCATTGACATGCAAACACGTGGATTTGAATGATCTCTGTTTTTAAATTACCTAAAATGCCTCCACACTATAATCGCTCAGTATTGTTTTGTTGCTGAATTAGAAGAGCTTGCTGACCTAGATTTGTGTGAATGCTGTGAGGTGCTGCTGGCCTTTTTGGTAAGTGGACTTTTCCCAGGCTATGTTTACAGCACCGGCACTGTTTACTCACATGAAACTGACCTGATGAAGGCGAATGAGGACAGAAACATTATAAACAGAGTCAATGCTAACTTTGTGGTTGTTTCATAGTCAAGGTTTATGACCAGATGCATCTCTCTATAAGACTAAATGGTAATTGTTTTGCAAGTGTTAACAGTGAAAAGAGTCAAATTCCTCTCCTCTCTGTGAAAAAACTTTCTGATTATCACTCCAGATGTGGCTCCTGTGAACAGCAACAGCAGCTGCAACATGGAAACCCTCTTTGAGATAAAACATGTGTTTCAAAGTTGAGTCCAGTGATTTCCCTGCACCTGCCATTGTGTTTCCCCAGAGCCACAATTCTTTGCCATGTTCTCTGTGTTGTTTCCTGGTGTCCATTACTAAAGAAATCACTTCCAATGTGGGCGAAGACAGAACCAATGGCACTATGTCTAACGTCTGCTTTGTGAGACTTTATTGTTCTCCACGATCAACATAAAATGGTCTAACTGAATGTACTAATTAACCCTAAAATGGTTAATTTTCCAGAAAACAGTGTCTCAAAGTGAACTCTACAGGCTGCCATGATTCATCGCTGCTCTTCACTGAGAGGACGTTCTACTGGAAGCATATGAGGATATTGACAACCTCTTTGAGTCTATTTGTCCTTGACAGATGACAGAAACAAGGGGTTTAAAGAAGGTTCAGGGCACAGAGCTCACAGAGCACAGAGATCAATTGATGTCAATCTGGTCCTGACTGGGATTTAAATAGAAACAGAGATGGATGGACGGGTAAAGAAGTACATAACAGATGGATGGACGTATGTACACACACACATATCTGGCCTGGTATAATTCAGAAATGCATTCCCAGCAGTAAAATCAATAAATAAATACAGTTTGCATAGAGCATTATCACTGTGAAGCTTCACTCCACCTTCTACCTTCTCTATCGGGAATACGGAAACCTGAAACCCCAGAGATGTGGTTTGTGAGGTTTCAAATGAATCTTTCATGCGCAAAGACGCTTTTTCCCTCCAGTGACGATTCATCCGCACTCAAGTTCAAGTGAAGTGCAATTACTTTATTTTCTCCCTGGGACCAGGCACATCTAATACGTCTTTGTTTATTTCCCGTATCATATTGAAACAAACAAATGTTTCCTTTTCCCTCTCGGCAGCAGCAGCACCTAAGCACTAAAAGCCTCTCCCTGTCTTCGTCTGTTAGGAGAACCGGCTTGTAAAATGGACAAAGATACTTTTCTCTCCCAGGGGAAGTGGATAATTTTGGAGCGCCAAACACAAAACAAAACAAACCGTCTCCACATGAAAGGCCTCATGAATATTTAGAAGTGATGATCACAGTGGACTGTTATTATCATCACACCTTTCTTCATGCAGGAAATGCAAAGCCTGCACACGTGTGCAGCTCCAAACCTCGTCCTTTATGCATCATTTCATTTCTTTAGACAATTTTAATTTCTTTTCCTCTTTACAAAAATGTATAGATTCCGCATATTTAATTTTTGCCCTTTCTGAATGACAAATTTGAAAAATACACTGACAGCAGGCAGCTGAATATGATTATAAACATTCAAACTCTGTTAAATAGTTATTTAAATATACGAGTCATTTTCTGCATGGTTTATCGGACTAACTGTAGTTACAGAAATGAGTTTACAGAAGAGCGCCTCCATTTTCCCCTACATGCCTAAATTGAACCCCAAGTATAATAAATTATACTATAATAAAAACATTCAGCATTTCAATTACTTCAGTGTACACTTTAAACATAAAATGTATGTTACACTATTTTAAAGATGCACTGAAATAACATGATACACACTCCAAGATCAGGAAGAAGCAGGAAGAATAAAATATTAACTTCCCTTTCCTCAAAGTAAATAACAAAAAATGTGTACCTCTGATGGTCTGCCAGAGCTTTTGACAACTTTTTGTGTGTCTTGTGTGCGTCGATGCGCACATCAAAACACACTCGACATCTCTTTAGGATCACAGTGTTCCTTTGGTCTGCATACATTTTTACATCGTTACACATCGTTGTTCAGTTGCTTTGATGACTTTTTTTTCTGCCCAGCTGAACATTATGATTTAATGAGTATCCTCCGTTGCTGCTTGGCAAACCTCAAATGTTCAGAATCTGTCTTAGCTGTCGGTTCTGCTCCCTGGTGTTATGAAATAGTGATGTTCTCTAAAAGAGTGCAGAGGAAGATAATAGACTCATTCCTTCACTGCTTCGCTTTGCTACAAAGGTTCTGCAACCTCACAACTACCAACCACTGCCTGTGGGAAGCGGCTGTATTCAGTTCTGAATTTTTGTGGACTTTTACTGACATCTACTGGACAATAGTGAATGTATTCTTGCTCAAAACTCTGCCGTCCGGATCATTACCAAAACCCCTTCATTCCACCACATCATCCCCATCCTAAAGCAACTTCACTGGCTCCTGGTCAATCAAAGAATTGTTAGGTTCTTTGATTGACAGCCCAAGAATGAGTTGGAAAATCCTTCCGGTCTCAGATCAACAATTTATTATGGTCACAGGTAAAGTAAATACAGCGCTGGGCTCGGAGTGACAGAGCTTCCGCAGAATCCCAGCCAGAAGGAGCCCCGATTTCCGGGTGTAATTCACATTTATCTTCTTGGGTTGGGGCAACCCCGGACAGAGGTTGGGCTTACACACAACTGAGTCTCATCGGCCAGTTATCTCTGACGTGAACATGCCAACCACTGTCCATGTGATCTTACTAAAATGTGGTATGAAAGAAGAGTGAGTGTTGTTTCTTCAGGCGGGTATGTATTCAACAGACAGATTAGGGATGACCTTGAGGGTACATCTGGTTCCTGCTTATGAAGTTATAATTGTCACACTGTTCTGGTTAAATGAAAACAACCAGTAAGTCATATGAGTTCAGTGAAAGAATACACATTTAAGGTTAAGAAGTGCAATAGTACATAACAGCGCAAAAGCCAATCATAACAGAATTATCTACAGCATCCTCCAATACACCTACAGGTCTATCCATAACCTATCCTTTTTTGTCCTATCTGCATTTTATCTGTTTTTTTCTTATTTGTTTTTGTACAGTGACCTTGGGTGTCCTGAAAGACGCTTTTAAATAAAATGTATTATTATTATTGTCATTGGTAATCTATAGTGGTGAGTTTAAAGTCATATGTCACGTTACAAAGGTATCGTCCTTTTGAGGATCACAAATTCAAACTTTTCTTTTCTGCTTGAATTTGTGTCAATACAATGGATCCCAAACACAACAGAGGCTAGAGTTTCCACCTTTGTTGTTTGCTTTCATCGTCCAGTCAAACTGCAGTTCACATCTGTGTCTGCCCAGATTTGACCTTTGACCTTTTGGGTAGATTATGTCATCACTTAATCCTTTTATCTTGTTAGACATTTGTGTGAAATGCTGTCAGAATTAGCATAGAAATTATTGGATTTAAGGCCTAAGTTGTGCCAAATTTGAAAAAAGGCCCCTCCAGGTATTTAAGAGATATCGCTTTCACAACAATGGGGCAGACGGACAACATATAACGCCTCAGGCCTCGACTGTCACCAGGGTGGACACTTAAAAGGAGTCCGGAACTACTCCTGAAGCATAATCCTCTTTTCTAATGTCAATTAGCATTAACAATTTGTTACACATGGTGATATTTTGCCAAAATATGTCTAAATACTCCTAAACATCTCCAACCACAACTAACGCATCTGATGCTGCTTTTCAATCTGAATCTGTTGTAAATTACTAAGTCTGAGCTGATCACAGCTGCAGTTTCCTGTGAAAAAGTAAACTTTTCAGATTATTTTCAACATTACAATGGGTATTTTCTTTCACACCCAAGAGAGAAAACAAGCTTTTGGACTTACAGTACATTATATGTTGTAGAGGCACAAGAGTGCAAAGTGAGAAAATAAGAAAAATACATGAATCATTTACAGCTACACCATCTTCTGGGAATAAATCTTTTAAAGAATCAGTACATGAAAATACATATAATTGGTTTATTTGTGATAAAATTATTATGTTGGAAATGTTCAAAATCATCTGTCTCCATCCATCCATTTCCTTCATCTTATCCGGGGTCGCGGAGGCAGCAGACGAAGCAGGTTATTCCAGACGTCCCTCCCCCCGGCAACACTTTTCAGCTCTTCCTGGGGGATCCCGAGGCGTTCCCAGGACAGACGAGATACATAATCCCTCCAGCGGGTTCTGGGTCTACCCCAGGGTCTCCTCCCAGGCGGGCGTGCTCGGAAAACCTCCAAAGGAAGTCTCCCTGGAGGCATCCAGATCAGATGTCCAAACCACCTCAACTGGCTCCTTTCGACACAAAGGAGCAGCGGCTCTACTCTGAGCTCCCGCCGGATGTCCAAGCTTGTCACCCTATCTGCAAGGCTGAGCCCAGCCACCCTGCGGAGGAAACTTATTTCGGCTGCTTGTACCCACGATTCTCGTTCTTTCGGTCACTACCCAGAGCTCATGACCATAGGTGAGAGGGTTGGAACGTAGATGGACTGGTAAATGGAGAGCTTTGCCTTGCGGCTCAGCTCCCTCTTCACCACAACGGTCCAATACAACGCCTGCATTACTGCTGATGCCGCACCAAGCCGCCTGTCCATCTCATGATCCATTTTCCCGTCACTCATGAACAAGATCCCGAGATACTTAAACGCCTTCACTTGGGGAAGCAACTCCCCGGTTTCCGGCAGAGAACCATGGACTCGGACTTGAAAGACCTCACAAATTTCCAATCTGCATTCTTTTATGATGGAAAGGGAAATGAACATGTAACAATACAAAACTGGGATTCCAAACCAAACTGAGCTCCTACTGAACAATGAATAACTAAAGATAAGAATAAAAGTCCAACCACAACACATTTACTATTAACTGAACAGTTAAAAGGTAATTTCTTTCTTCCATATAATCACTATGAGAGTCAAATCATTGTTTGTCCACTTCTATCATTATTGCTATGATCCACTAAGCAAAAATCCTTGTTTTGAATAAAGTCTTCTATCCAAAGTGGAGAGTTAACTGAGACAGACTCATCGAAAGCTCCACACTTGTTTTCCCGAGCCACTTTTTAATCCCCAGTTTGAGATCAGGATGCTGTAGATGCCTGGCTGTTGGCCGGGGGCCCAGACCATGCCTGGACAGCTACCAACACAAACCAGCAGGGAAAATTAGACTGCAAACGATGACACTGAATCTCATTTTGGCTTCCGGAACGCCCGCCTTTCCCCTATAAAAGTGCAGGCAAGTTTTAAGAAAATTAATCTCTCACAACAGCGATGTCAATATTTTCACTGCGAGTAATCATTTACAGGCTCCTCACTGCAGGACATTCTAACCCTTTCAACTGTACTTCCAAAACGATTAGTTTGTCCTCCAACAAAGTTTGCTCATTTTCACAAACAATTAGTCTCAGTTCGACATGTTCAGCACATGAGGGTCTTACCTCCTGCCAATGTTGGTTATTTTTCCATTTATTGTACGCTTTATTTCTAGAAGGAGTCTGAGGATACTGCACCACATCTCAAGACATCTCATCATTATCTATTTTTCATCTTGTTTCTAATCCTGCATTGTAATCCTATGTTTTTTCTTTTTTTCAAGTTTGGAAACTTGTCTCCCAAAGTGAAAAGTGTTTGAAATCCCATTTAATATCCGTCCATCTGTAATATTAATGCAGGGCTGTTGTTGCATCAGAGAACTTACCATCTGTCTCCTCAGATGGCCCTCAGGCTTATCAGCCCACATGTGGCCTTAGAAGATACTAAGATCTGGGTGAAGGCTTTCACTGCAGCTGCTTATGGTTGGATTGATGGCTTATAATTCAAATCATACGAATATAGTTGTTATAGAAACAAAGTGGTAAATTGCAGAATAATCAAGTAAAT